>JAWZYV010011158.1:0-7500 GCA_038373885.1 Cheiracanthium punctorium
GCACAAACTGTGCAGATGTTCTTTCGCTTTTTTTTTTTCTCTTAAAGAGTAATGGCAGTAAGTTTTATCTTCTAGTGGTTGTCCGGAATCGTTATGAGTGAATGATTGATTCAGTGATAAGCGTATGATCAATTCAAAAAATTACAAAATCTTCAATATTCTCATTAGTAGTTACGTACAATCCCGGCGGTCATTTTGACGAAACAATTTTTGCTTCAAATGTGCTGGCAAAACTGTTGCCAAACATCAGTGGCGTATCCATAAATTTTTCATGGGGGGTTACGACTACTGCAACTCACATATATGCATACATGTCTGTGATAAGGGAGTGAAGAATATAAATTTTGTATGGCACAAAATTTCTCAAGGAGGCTAGTTATTTATTACGTCATCCATAAACATTTACAATGGATATTATTTGATTATTTTTCATTTCGAAAGTTTAGAAACAGAAAAAAGTTCGAAATGGTTAAGGAGGTTATTGACCGAACACCATGAAATTTGGTATACTCAAGTCTTTCGTCAAGGAGAAGATTTTTTATGCTATACATTTTCCTCTAGCTCGCCGCTAGATGGTGCTGCAGGACGTCGAATTCTGTTCAACCGCTCGCTATGAAAAAAACCGTTCGATCTAGCTTGACGAAAATTGGTACGTGGGGATATTTGAACACGGAGAATTTTTTTACACAATCCATTTTGCCAGAACTTGCCGCAAGGTGGCGCTGAAGAGCATCGAATTCTATTCCGTCGGACCGCTTGCTGTGAAAATTAGTACACATGGATATTTGAGGACGTACAATACTTTTACACTTTCCGTTTTTCTGTAACTTGATGCTAGATTGCGCTGCAGAATGTCGACTTCTATTCTGTTTAACTTAAGGTGACCAGATTTTTGTAGTCAGAATCGGGGACATGTCCCCGATTCTGGCAACAAAACTGGGGACATTTATAATTAATGCAATAATTAACAGCAATTTAATTGAAAAACAATGCAATAATTAAAAAATTGTCCCCAGTTCCATTTTTACATTCTGGGGACAATTTGAAAAACGTCCTGAAAATGGAGACTGTCCCCAGAAAATGGGGACGTTTGGTCACCTTAGTTTAACTGCGTGCTATGAAAATACCGTTGAAGGCATTTTGACGAAAATATGTGCGCATGGATATTTGAACACGGAGAATATTTTTACACTATCCATTTTCCTCTAGCTCGCCGCTAGGTGGCGCTGCAGAAAGTCGAATTCTCTTCAACCGCTCGCTCTGAGAATACCGTTCTATCTATCTCGACAAAAATTGGTACGAAGGGATATTTGAACACGGAGAATATTTTTAAGCAATCCATTTTGCCATAACTTGCCGCAAGGTGGCGCTGAAGAGCATCGAATTCTATTCCGTCGGACCGCTTGCTGTGAAAATTAGTACACATGGATATTTGAGGACGTACAATACTTTTACACTTTCCGTTTTTCTGTAACTTGACGCTAGATTGCGCTGCAGAATGTCGACTTCTATTCCGTTCAACTGCGTGCTACGAAAATACCGTTCAAGCGATTTTGACGAAAATTTGTGCGCATGGATATTTGAACACGGAGAATATTTTTACACTATCCATTTTCCTCTAGCTCGCCGCTAGGTGGCGCTGCAGAACGTCGAATTCTGTTCAACCGCTCGCTGTGAGAATACCGTTCTATCTATCTTGACGAAAATTGGTACGTAGGGATATTTGAACACGGAGAATATTTTTACGCAATCCATTTTGCCATAACTTGCCGCAAGGTGGCGCTGAAGAGCGTCGGGTTCTATTCCGTCGGACCGCTTGCTGTGAAAATACCGTTCAACAGATTCCGATGAAAATTGGTACTGACGGATATTTGCGCACGGAGAACGCTTTTGCGCTATCCGTTTTTCTGTAACTTGACGCTAGGTGGCGCTGCAGAACGACGATTTCTATTCCGTTCAACTGCGTGCTACGAAAATACCGTTCAAGGGATTTTGACGAAAATTTGTGCGCTTGGATATTGGAACACGGAGAATATTTTCACACTATCCATTTTCCTCTAGGCGGCGCTGCAGAGCGTCGAATTCTGTTCAACCGCTCGCTGTGAAAAAAACGTTCGATCGATCTTGACGAAAATTCGTACCTAGGGATATTTAAACACGGAGAATATTTTTACGCAGTCCATTTTGCCATAAATTGCCGCAAGGTGACGCTGAAGAGCGTCGGGTTCTATTCCTTCGGACCGCTTGCTGTGAAAATACCGTTCAACAGATTCCGATGAAAATTGGTACGAACGGATATTTGCGCACGGAGAACGCTTTTGCGCTATCCGTTTTTCTGTAACTTGACGCTAGGTGGCGCTGCAGAACGAAGATTTCTATTCCGTTCAACTGCGTGCTACGAAAATACCGTTCAAGGGATTTTGACGAAAATTTGTGCGCTTGGATATTGGAACACGGAGAATATTTTCACACTATCCATTTTCCTCTAGGCGGCGCTGCAGAGCGTCGATTTCTATTCCGTTCAACTGCGTGCTACGAAAATACCGTTCAAGCGATTTTGACGAAAATTTGTGCGCTTGGATATTGGAACACGGAGAATATTTTCACACTATCCATTTTCCTCTAGGCGGCGCTGCAGAGCGTCGAATTCTGTTCAACCGCTCGCTGTGACAAAACCGTTGGATCTATCTTGACGAAAATTCGTACCTAGGGATATTTAAACACGGAGAATATTTTTACGCAGTCCATTTTGCCATAAATTGCCGCAAGGTGGCGCTGAAGAGCGTCGGGTTCTATTCCGTTGGACCGCTTGCTGTGAAAATACCGTTTTTGATGAAAATTAGTACGCATGGACATTTGAGGACGTACGATAGTTTTAGATTAGCCGTTCTGCTTAAACTCGACGCTAGACGGCGCTGCAGCGCATAAACTTCTATGCCGTTGGACCGATCGGCATACAATTTTTTATAATTGCACATTTGAGAGAGAAGAATATATTCTCTGTTACTTTTGATCTTAATCACCACTAGGTGGCGCTGCAGCGCATCAACTTCGATACCGATGGGCCGACCGCTATAAAAATTTTATACTGACACATTTGAGCATGGAGAATACACTCTGACTTCATTTAGGTGTTACTCACTACTAGGTGGCGCTGCAGCGCATCAACTTCGATACCGCTGGGCCGACCGCTATAAAAATTTTATACTGACACATTTGAGCATGGAGAATATACTCTGACTTCATTTAGATGTTACTCACTACTAGGTGGCGCTGCAGCGCATCAACTTCGATACCGCTGGGCCGACCGCTATAAAAATTTTCTACTGACATATTTGAGCATGGAGAATATACTCTGACTTCATTTAGATGTTACTCACTGCTAGGTGGCGCTGCAGCGCATCAACTTCGATACCGCTGGGCCGACCGCTATAAAAATTTTATACTGACACATTTGAGCATGGAGAATATACTCTGACTTCATTTAGGTGTTACTCACTACTAGGTGGCGCTGCAGCGCATCAACTTCGATACCGCTGGGCCGACCGCTATAAAAATTTTATACTGACACATTTGAGCATGGAGAATATACTCTGACTTCATTTAGATGTTACTCACTACTAGGTGGCGCTGCAGCGCATCAACTTCGATACCGCTGGGCCGACCGCTATAAAAATTTTCTACTGACATATTTGAGCATGGAGAATATACTCTGACTTCATTTAGATGTTACTCACTGCTAGGTGGCGCTGCAGCGCATCAACTTCGATACCGCTGGGCCGACCGCTATAAAAATTTTATACTGACACATTTGAGCATGGAGAATATACTCTGACTTCATTTAGGTGTTACTCACTACTAGGTGGCGCTGCAGCGCATCAACTTCAGGACTATGCAGCGGATCGTCATGAAAATTCATAGCGGCGGATCTCTAAACCTTACTCTGCCCCTTTTAGAGTGTAGGGAAGGGCTTTAAGAGCCTTTGAACACCAGAACGCGCAAAAGAATTTCCAAGAGAATTTCTGTGTGTTCGCGTGTTCCGATGGCTTCTGTTCGTGTTCAGAGGGCAAGTTTTAAAATCCTATGACGCTGGAAAAAGTTTCAAAGTTCCGAAAAAAAAATATTGCCGGATAACCGCGAAACTTTTCGAACGATGCCGTTTAAGTGTGGGGAAGAGCTTCATGAACCTCTGAACACCAGAACGTGCGAAAAAATTTTGCGTAAATTTCTGTGTGTTAGCGTGCTCCGATGGATTGCGTTCGTGTTCAGAAGGCAGGTTTTAATCCTATGACGCTGTAAAAAGTTTCAAAGTTACGAAAAAAAAAAAACTTTGCCGGATAATCGCGAAACTTTTCGGACGATGCCTTTTAAGTGTAGGGAAGGGCGTCGAGAGCCTCTAAACACCAAAACGTGTGAAAAAAAATTTAAGCGAGTTTATTTTATCAAAGTTCAAATATAGTAGTACGAAGAAAAAATTTTGGAAGGACAAAAGTGCGAGACCACGATACCTCGAAATTAATGCGGAAAACTCCGGTCAAACAGCATATGATTTTCGAGGATTACGATTTTGCGCATCGTGGACATATTTGGCACCGGAAGTATCGGCGGAAGTCGACGTCGTTTCCGGCGGCCATTTTTTGTTGATGCAGCACTTTCGCGTTACATGTGGAGCAGGTGGTGTCTGTGAGAAGACAAGAGGATTGGGGTTTCGGCCTCTTTTCCGATTGTTTTCTCATACGGCTTGCAGTTTCAACTAACGGTCACCGTATGGGAATTGCAAGTCGTCGACAAGTCGATCGAGACTTTCTGTCTCGAATTGAAAAGACTTTGAGTGTCCGGCGCCCGACTGGCGCTCCACTCCTGCCTGCCCCGCAATCTCAGTCTTCCACGGCGAATCTTCCAGAGTCTCGGACTGAGTGCCGCAGTCTCTGAAGGAGGAGCGTGTTGAGATGAAGGGTTTTCTGCCCCTGCGTCCGACGCACAAACCGCTCGACGCCCACGTACGCAAACCTCCCGGCGCTGATGCCGGCGGGGACGTCGTGAGTTTCGAACTGCTACCGAACGCGATGACGAGAATCTCTCGCACGTGGTGATAAAACGTGGATCCCGCCGTCGCTGCGGGGTCCGCGCCTCTCCCTTCGGAGAGGCGCGCCACGAGTTCGGGATTCGAGTCGGCTGCGATTCGAACCTTCTCTTTGACGGAGAAGATACCTGGTTGATCCTGCCAGTAGTCATATGCTTGTCTCAAAGATTAAGCCATGCATGTCTAAGTACATGCCGTATTAAGGCGAAACCGCGAATGGCTCATTAAATCAGTTATGGTTCCTTGGATCGTACCTTACTACTTGGATAACTGTGGCAATTCTAGAGCTAATACATGCAGCAGAGCTCCGACCTTCGGGGACGAGCGCTTTTATTAGACCAAAACCAATCGGACTTCGGTCCGTAAACTGTGGTGACTCTGTATAACTTTGGGCTGATCGCACGGGCCCGTCCCGGCGACGTATCTTTCAAGTGTCTGCCTTATCAACTTTCGATGGTAGGTTACGCGCCTACCATGGTCGTAACGGGTAACGGGGAATCAGGGTTCGATTCCGGAGAGGGAGCCTGAGAAACGGCTACCACATCCAAGGAAGGCAGCAGGCGCGCAAATTACCCACTCCCAGAACGGGGAGGTAGTGACGAAAAATAACAATACGGGACTCTTTTGAGACCCCGTAATTGGAATGAGTACACTCTAAATCCTTTAACGAGGATCCATTGGAGGGCAAGTCTAGTGCCAGCAGCCGCGGTAATTCTAGCTCCAATAGCGTATATTAAAGTTGTTGCGGTTAAAAAGCTCGTAGTTGGATCTCAGTTCCAGACGGGCGGTCCACTTACCGGTGGTTACTGCTTGTTCTGAACAGCCAGCCGGTTTCTCTTGATGATCTTCACCGGTTGTCTTGGGTGACCGGCAAGTTTACTTTGAAAAAATTAGAGTGCTCAAAGCAGGCGCGACGCCTGAATAATGGTGCATGGAATAATGGAATAGGACCTCGGTTCTATTTTGTTGGTTTTCGGAACACGAGGTAATGATTAAGAGGGACAGACGGGGGCATTCGTATTGCGACGCTAGAGGTGAAATTCTTGGACCGTCGCAAGACGAACTACTGCGAAAGCATTTGCCAAGAATGTTTCCATTAATCAAGAACGAAAGTTAGAGGTTCGAAGGCGATCAGATACCGCCCTAGTTCTAACCATAAACGATGCCAGCCAGCGATCCGGCTGTGTTCCTCAAATGACACGCCGGGCAGCTTCCGGGAAACCAAAGCTTTTGGGTTCCGGGGGAAGTATGGTTGCAAAGCTGAAACTTAAAGGAATTGACGGAAGGGCACCACCAGGAATGGAGCCTGCGGCTTAATTTGACTCAACACGGGGAAACTTACCCGGCCCGGACACAGGAAGGATTGACAGATTAAGAGCTCTTTCTTGATTCTGTGGGTGGTGGTGCATGGCCGTTCTTAGTTGGTGGAGCGATTTGTCTGGTTAATTCCGATAACGAACGAGACTCTAGCCTACTAAATAGACGTCCCGGTCCACTCTGCCGGGCGTTCTTCTTAGAGGGACAAGCGGCGTTTAGCCGCACGAGACAGAGCAATAACAGGTCTGTGATGCCCTTAGATGTCCGGGGCCGCACGCGCGCTACATTGAAGGAATCAGCGTGTGCTTTCCCTGTCCGACAGGACTGGGTAACCCGTTGAACCTCCTTCGTGCTGGGGATAGGAAATTGTAATTGTTTTCCTTGAACGAGGAATTCCCAGTAAGCACGAGTCATCAGCTCGTGTTGATTACGTCCCTGCCCTTTGTACACACCGCCCGTCGCTACTACCGATTGAATGATTTAGTGAGGTCTTCGGACTGGCGCTCGGAGCGGCCTTCGGGTCGCGCCGGCGTGCCGGAAAGATGACCAAACTTGATCATTTAGAGGAAGTAAAAGTCGTAACAAGGTTTCCGTAGGTGAACCTGCGGAAGGATCATTACCGTGTCGTGCACCAGCACGAGAGCGAGTAAAAAAATCCAAACTCGGAGCCCCACGGCTCCGTTTCGAACGCACGGGGAACGTAACATGAGGTGCCTCGGCTGCCCTTGCCGCCAGACGAGCGGTTGAAGGGGGTGCGCCCTAGGGCGCGCTAGGCTTGAAGAGGCTGTCCCGATAACGCCGGGGACAGTCCGCCTCCTTGGTTCCCCACTTTCCTCCGGCGGCGAGTTTTTGAGGGCTCCCGTCCGCCTCGAGGCGGATTCCCCGCCGGAGCGACCGGTTCGTGACCTCGAACTGCGGGTTCATGACCTTTCGACTCCCCCCCGTGGGGGAGTCCCCGCAGTTGGAAGCGAACCGACATTCAACCTCAAACTTCTCCGGAAACGGAGAATCCTGACAAACTCTCGAAATTGCTAAGGACGAAGGGAGAAATCCCAGAGTCCGCCAGAAACTTGAAACACAACTCTGAGCAGTGGATCACT
>JAWZYV010011158.1:12500-13842 GCA_038373885.1 Cheiracanthium punctorium
GAAAACCTTCCAAAACACAACTCACTCACCGAATAATAACATTATCACGTAATGATTTCTGAATTATCACACAATGCATTCTTAGATGGCATACATTAAAATTTAATATACAATATAAACAGTTTTAAAATGGCAAATGTCTCTGGAAGAAAACCTTCCAAAACTCATGGCACGAACAAATACAAATTATTCTCGCATACGGGGCAGATAATGAAATGTAGTACGAATGTTATTGAAAAGAAGGAAATATTATTCAAAGAAAACCTTCGAAAGCTCAAGAGGATGGCTAATATACAATTTAAACACAGTTTTAAAACGGCAAATGTCTCTGGAAGAAAACCTTCCAAAGATATTTCCTCGCCCACCCCCAATTCTCCCACCCTCTTGAACGGCCTGCAGCGGGAATCGAACTGTCGGTTTCGAAGCGCACAAACATTAAACTTTAGTATACAATTTGAACAGCTTGCCATATTAAATGTTATTCGAAGAAAACCTTCCAAAACGCAACTCACTCACCGAAACAAAACATTATCACGTAATGATTTCTGAATTATCACACAATGCATTCTTAGATGGCATACAATAAAATTTAATATACAATATAAACACAGTTTTAAAATGGCAAATGTCTCTGGAAGAAAACCTTCAGAAACTCATGGCACGAACAAATACAAATTATTCTCGCATACGGGGCAGATAATGAAATGTAGTATGAATGTTATTGAAAAGAAGGAAATATTATTCAAAGAAAACCTTCGAAAGCTCAAGAGGATGGCTAATATACAATTTAAACACAGTTTTAAAATGGCAAATGTCTCTGGAAGAAAACCTTCCAAAGATATTTCCTCGCCCACCCCCAATTCTCCCACCCTCTTGAACGGCCTGCAGCGGCAATCGAACTGTCGGTTTCGAAGCGCACAAACATTAAACTTTAGTATACAATTTGAACAGCTTGCCATATTAAATGTTATTCGAAGAAAACCTTCCAAAACGCAACTCACTCACCGAATCAAAACATTATCACGTAATGATTTCTGAATTATCACACAATGCATTCTTAGATGGCATACATTAAAATTTAATATACAATATAAAACACAGTTTTTAAAATGGCAAATGTCTCTGGAAGAAAACCTTCCAAAACTCATGGCACGAACAAATACAAATTATTCTCGCATACGGGGCAGATAATGAAATGTAGTATGAATGTTATTGAAAAGAAGGAAATATTATTCAAAGAAAACCTTCGAAAGCTCAAGAGGATGGCTAATATACAATTTAAACACATTTTTAAAACAGCAAATATCTTTGGAAGGAAACCTTCCAAAGATATTTCCTCGCC
>JAWZYV010011159.1:0-13869 GCA_038373885.1 Cheiracanthium punctorium
TTTGGTCAAGTTGCGATTCATAAAACAACCCTGTTTCTTCTGTGCCGGAAATGTTGTATGGTGAATACCCTTCAATCAGGTTGAACAGCTTTTCTTCCCAATTTTTAACTAAATTTTCTTTTACATCAGACTTCTCTTTTGAACTAGGTGCATTCTCTAACGATGGTTGATCCAACCATTGAATAAAAGTCTTTTATTTTATGGTTTTCGGAAAGCTGAAGAGCTCTATTTTGATCAGAGGACCACAAATGACTACATCAGACAGAAGAAGAGAAAGAGGAAGTTATTTTTAATGATTTTCTTAATTTCGACAATTTTTAATGCATTCTGCAGAAGAATTTTCACTTTCTGATCCTTGTTTAATAATCCGCTCTTATATTAAACGAGGAATGTTTGTGTGTGTGTATGTCCGAGCGATCTCGAAAACTGCTCTAAGGATTCTTTTTTAATTTCGTATCTGGGGTTTTTTGGGGCCCCCTGAAACGATTGAGCTAGGTCATGTGATTGAAAAAACTCTAAAACGCTCAAAATTTAAAATTTAAAAATTTTGGATGGTAGCGACATCTATTGAGCGTTTGAAAAACACACTTGATGCAATCTTCCTAAAAGGGACGCTCACATAAGTTGGGGCGGATTAAAAAATACACGTCATCGATATATAATAGTAAAAATTAATTTCGCAAAGAAACAAAATAAATGGAACTTGATATCCAGTACACAGACAAATAAATATTTTAGTAACTAGATATTTTACACCTTTCAGCTACATAAATTTGTTTTGAGTTAAAAAGTTATTTTTATTTAAAAATATCGTCCTGGCAACCAGCGAAAGAAAAAGAGAAAAGAATCTTCGTTGCCATCCCCGCAAGCACCTTGATGGAATATACGTAATTAATTTAATTATTTTTAATTCATAGTTATTAATACAAAACTATTCGTAAATCTTGCCTGAATTTATTACTTCTGCTTTTTTGTAACGAACGTAAAGCTAAATGTATTTTCGCGTATATACTAAAACAATAAAGATTTTTCATGTATTTTATTGATCCATATCAAATTAATTTAGCAGGTGATCAGCCATCAGTTTAGTTTTTATTCACTGCAGTGGATGATTTCAACTCATTTATTTTATCATCGTATGGACAACCTTTGTAAAGTTGCGGGCAGAACTTTACGCTATTAGCGAACTCCTGGGCCTGACTTCAGGATGTTAGCGAAATCGCGGGCCGTATAATTCGGATTTATATGGAAGTTTGAATGTTTTATATAGGTTTTATACAGGATTTTGACTTGTTCTGAGGGCTGGTCCAAAAGCCATGGCGGGCCCCATCCGGCCGCAGGCTGGGAGTTGTCCATATGTGGAAGCAGTAAATTGGGAGGCTGAAATCTGGTTACTAAGATTTTTTCTAATAAATTTTCAATTCTTATTTAGACGTGGATTAGACTGTGTTGTTTTGTGTTGTGTACTATCATTAAACTAAAGGATAAAGCCTTTTGTGGAGACAATTACAGTGGGCGATAGAATGTCTACACTCAGAATATTTAATATTTACCCACTAAAATCAAATAACTTCATATTCAATTTTTATTATACATCGAAATTCGAATTGTATAATCTGCAGAAACATTTCGTATTCGAAGCATTTCGTTTGGTATCAACATCCTCTCCTATATCCATGCTTAATGCATAGAAAACCGTTTTATTTTTGAAAAAAAAGTTAAACTGAGTAGTAATTTAGAAAAGATATCTTAAGCGAATTGGAATCGTAATTTTTCCTCCAAAGCCTGATAACCGTGACTTCCGTGTAACGTCAATGTCACTTGCAATAGATAATTATGACACTCAAATGTTTAGCTTTTTTTATTCTCTTAAATGAAATAGAGCTGAAAATACAAAAAAAAAAAACCGCTTAAAAATCAGGGAACGTGTGGATTATGAGATTTTTTCTTTTTATTTTCTTTCTTTTTTTTTACATAATTATGATAATTTTCAGGCTGATCGCATCAACGAACCGTGTAAATTTTAAGTTATTAGACAATACATTTTTAATCTGTTTGCATTAATGATGTAAAGTTTTATTTTGAGTGGTTGAACTGGAATTGTGACAGAGTCAGGGATCAGCGTAACTATATAGGAACGATGTATTTTTGATTTATTCGAGGTTAGAAGTCCATTTTCTTCAGTCCATCCTTTTGTTCTATTATTGTCAACGTTTAAGTAGTTGTTAGGGTTATTATGAAAGAATAGTTTTGATCTATTCTGTTTTTGATTTCATGATTTCGAAGTGTTCTTTTGTACTAATAATTTAAATTGCGTTACACTTTTTCTTTTCTTAAGCGTGAGTTTATAAAATAAAATTATGTTTAAAGCATATTTATGTAAGATTATACTTTTATGGCATCTATATTTATGTATCTATAAGATTGAATTTTCGTTTGTAGAATTTGTTTATGCAAGATGTATTTACTTTGAATTAGAAAAAAAATAAGTATTTTATGTTTGAATTGAAGCAGTATAGAGAAATTTATAATTTCAATCGTAAAGAATCATCATCATAGATGTATTATAAAGACGTAAATGCATGAAAGTGTAGCTCAAAAACGAGCTGTGGAAACATTTGATCACCGGCAGCAGCACTTGGCCCAAATGTGTGAACGTGCAGTTCAAACACAAGCATTTGAAACAGATGATTAATATTTGGAAGGAGAACTACATAGAACAGCTAGACGTCAACAAATACTTCGGAAACACAGTCTAAGTATCTACAAAGCTGCCACAAATGTGGATACTTACTATCATAGTTGAAAACTTTTTAACATGGATTGCATTCACCGTTGAGCTTTGCATTTTTCTGAAGAGTAAAAACAAAAATTAAACGAAACCATTTGGGGGACTATAAGATTGATGTAGGACATTCCGAATTTTCTAATGAATTGGTGTGGTTGTTTCTTCGATGTCACCCACATTTCAAAGAATTTCATAAAAGAATTCGAAATTTGAAAGCACATTTTACAATGGCTTTGTTCACAGTATATGACGAGTGAAACTATTAACGATTTTGGTGTGCACTGCTACGTTGCGAACAGTGTATAACAGACTTGATGAATTTTTTTTATAAACTCATTCATCTGACAATTCAACCAACTCAAATTCTTGATGCTGAATTTGAACGTCCTCAATATGGACAGATATATTTCTGAAGTAATGAAGACGCTGTTAGTAAATGCATCGCCCAAGATCTTCGCTGATACTCTCGCTGATCTGCTACAGAAGGAAAGGAGGCACTTTACGTTAAACTACTTTTTGCTCAACTCTGATGGCAACGACCATCGAATATTTAGTCCCTCTTCGAAACAAAGTATATGTCATTGTAACATTGAATGCCGACCAAAACTTACCTGATAATGCATGAGTGATCCGACAGCGATGAAAATCTTTGGCAACCATGAAGATTATTGATACGTGCCAAGGCATTTACGTACTCATTATTTTACACTTAAGGAGCCTTTAGATTCTGAGCATGGCTCGGTAACCTGGTACTTCTAGTTAATGTCGAAGTGGATCTTTCGAGATTTAGTACTAAAGCGGTTTGTGGTACATTGTTTTTTGAAATTAAGTATTCAGCTTGTCACTCAACGTAAAGCGTTTTTGTTTCCGACAATCTGGCTATGAAGGCGAAACCCAGGCCGTAATGAAAAAGTAAGACTTCGTATAGTGGCAATTACATTTTATTTTAACATATCAGCACATAAACATCAAAATTATAAAGTCCTACGGTGGCTGAGCAGACCCCTCAAAAACGCAGGTTCACTAGACAACTGCTAAGGCGTGATGATGATGAGAAACTCAAGCCAAGAGGTTATTACAGAAGCAAAAACACGCCGCAGGGCACGCCAAATAAAGCGCGAAAGTAACGTGACGCCAGTAGGCGTTAAGAACATTTCTATATAATTATTTTTGAATCCCAGACATGCCAACGGATAAAACAACCAATCTATCAGCTAAATTGTAACCCAAAGAAGCCATGTTATTTAGATTGATGCCATATGTCATAACAACCATGGATAGAATGCAGCTTTACTAATGCAAAGAAATAAAAGGAAAATAAAGAAAACGAAGTTGCTTTAAATACGGTAGGGCGAAATAAAACTTACAGGCGAAGGCAAGAATCCAATCGAAAGTGCAAGAAATTTGACACGATAAATTAGAATAATACAATTAAGTATTGTATAAAAAAGATGTGAGATCTGCTCACTATATCTCCCAACACCACCAAAAAAAAATTCCTACATAGGGGTAAAACAAGAAAAGACCAGCCACCTATACATACATTAAAATACAAAAAAGAATATTACAAAAAGAATTGCAATGAATATAACTTGAGTAGTAACACAGTTAAATACAAATATGCAAAACATGTCGACATGTATGAAAATTTCAAGCATGATTTACTCAATTCAGTTCAGCAGTCTCTATCTACTCAATTGTAAATTTAGTTTTCCTGTAACAGTCTATTGCAACTTATACGTAATAGTTCAGTGCAATTAGCAATGAATGGCAATGTTCAGTAGGTACCATGTAAAATTTACGTCTACACATATCAGGTAAAACATTCTCAATATAAATGGCAAGTTTTTCCAAAAATAATACATATACAACAAAAGCAAATAAAAATCAGAGTCAAAATGCAAAAACTTTTTAACCTTCACATCAGTACAAAAAATACATATATTATATATACACAAAATAAAATTTTTTTTTGAATGTAACTTGCATACATCAAAAAGTACCAAGTCATCTCTAACATATTAATAGTGCAAAAATAAACATTACAATATACATAACAATCAAAGAAAAATTTTGTGTGAAAGAAAGTATGCAAAAGAATGTGTGTGTAAAAGTGGGTAAACCAAGAAGAAAAACTGCAGCCACTCTGACACAGCGGTGGTCTACAAAAATTGCCATCAAAAAGAATCTGACAGCATTTCCAAATCCTAACACAAAAACGCGGAAGTGTTAAGTTTCCTACAGGGGACAAGGGCGAGGCATTCACAAGGCATTCAAGTTCCGACAGAAGGGAAAAAGAATGTCGAGTAGCACCTAAATGTAAACAAAAACCATGACTGCAAGTGACCAAGTAAGAAGTTGTAAGCATAAAAACTTACAAAAGTGTGAAACACACGTGTAATCAGAAGCTAAATCTCTTCTCAACAACGGGGCGATTGGGACTTGCAATTTAGAACGATTTAGCTTCAGGGAAAAATTTCAAACAGGGACCGCCAATAAGAAAAATGTGCCAAACCAAAGACAAGAAAACAATCCACCAGCCAGAAAAGCAAAACCTTGAAACAAACTATTGTGCCTAATCCTTTCTTTTTAAACAAAAACTCCATTGGATAAATTTTGTGAGAATAGATACATATCATACAGTACTCTGAAGTGTACATCTTTAAAAATACTGGACCAGCCAGATAGAAGCAAGATATTCTACAGCAGTATACTAAGAAGGAAGTGTGTGTAGGATCCTTCACAAACACACCATTACCAAAAGACGTCATGCATCTACCTTCTAGGCCTTAAATTATAGTGATTATACGAAGTTGCAGGTAGATTAACATCAGTTGCAAAATTATCATGGGAGTGATTATTACCAAATGAAAAAAGATATTCATTACGTGGAGGAGCAAAAATTAATCTGTCAATATGTATTCTCTGAGGTACAAGATGAGGAGCATGCAAAAGTCGAATTGAGAAAGAAACAGGTGAATGTTTTTGTATGATTTCATACGGACCAGTAAATTTTGGTTTGAATTTATCTAGAGACTTTTTATAAACAAGCTCATTTACTTTTAACTCTCTGAGCTTGGCATGTTGTGAGTGTCTCTGAAAGCGACTTGCTTGAGCAGAAGTTATATTTTGATAAGCCTTTCTATAAATGCAATCCAACTCTTTCATTAATTTATAAGTGTGTATGTCATTTAAATTTGGTGGAGGTGCCTGAAAATTAAAAGTGTCAAAAATAAGTGATAATTCCCTACCAAAATGTAACAGATTGGGTGTAAAACCAGTAGTTGAATGTGTCGAACTATTATACAAAGATTTGTGAATTAAAATTGCATGCTCAAAATTTTGGCCTTCAAGTAATAATGAATTTACAGAGTATTTAATTGAGGTTTTAATACGTTCCACTATTGAGTTACATTGTGGGTGACCAGATGAAGAATGACTAATTTTTATGCCAAGTTTATTATGGAAATGATGGTAAATTGAGGCAACAAACTGTGGCCCTAAATCTGACAAAATTACGGCATGCCGACCAAAGGTTGTAAAATACCTAAAAAGAGCCTCGACAATAACATTAGCAGATGTAGAAGTAAGAGGTACAAGCTCCATATGGCGAGAAAAATGATCTGTTATTGTTAGTACAGTACGACCATTACTGAAGGGACCAACCAGGTCAGTAGCAATGGTATGGCCAGGGTAAGTTGGTGTGTATGTTTGTTGTAAGGGAGCAGGTCTAGTAGGATGATGTTTGACCTGTAAGCATACAGTACATGAAGCAACAAAATTCACAGTATCAGTATAAATGCCTTTCCAAAAGTACCTTCTAGTTAAAAATTCATAAGTCTTTTTTAAACCAAAATGAGACAAGTGAGCAATAGTTAATGCTTTTGCTTTAAAAGAGTGAGGAACAACTACAACGTGCCTATAAGTTTGATCATGAACATTATATTTTTCACACATTACTAATTTAGTTTCTGGATGAATAAAAAAGGCAGGATGAGTTTCAGAGAAACCATTATATACAATTTCATTATAAATTACAGACAACTCAGAATCAGCATTTTGCTGTTTGAAAAATGTTTCATTAGAAATTTCCAGAAGTGGATCAGTACCAGTGGCATTATTTGCAACCAAAAAGTTTACATACTCAACATTTTTATGAACATTATCAACAATTGGTAAAACATTCTTATCGAAAATTAACTGTGGATTATCATCAAGAGTTTGTGTAACAGATTCAAAATTGTCTCTGGAAAAATAATCAGCTAATAAATTTTTAGAACCTGGAATATGTTCAAACTTAAAAGTATATTCAGATAACTCCATTAACCATCTAGTAACTATGTCAGGTGGATTAGTTGTTTTTTTATACCTCTTCAGAGGAGCACTGTCAGACAAAATTACAAATTCCCTGCTATATAAATAGTATTTAAATGCAATTACAGCTTTAAAAATAGCCATTAATGCTTTCTTAATTGCAGGATATCTCTGTTCAGCTTTATTTAAAGATTTTGAAAAATAAGCAACAGGTAACAATTGATTATCAAACTTCTGTAACAGACAAGCAGCTATGGCAACTGAAGAAGCATCAGTGTTTAAATAAAAACATTTGTTCCAATCAGGCAAACGAACCATAGGTTGAGAAAAGAAAATTTGTTGAATCTGTCGAAACAACTGTTCATGAGTTACCGTCCACTCAAATTTTACTTTGGGAGTAGTCAAATTAATTAATGGTTGAATAATTTCTGAGAAAGCAGGAATTAAATGCTTATAAAATGTAGCTAAACCAATAAATCTTTTTAATTGACGTTTAGTAATAGGAGTGGGAAAAGCAGTTATTTTAGCAATGTTACTCTTAACAGGTTTTATACAATGATTTTGTATATTAAATCCTAAATAGTCAACAGAGGTCCTGTGAAAAGAGCACTTGTTCAGAGAAAGAGTTAAATTATATTTAGACAAAACTTTAAGTACATTCTGTAATTTACTGAATGTTTCTTCGAAGCTATTAGAGCCAAATATTAGGTCATCCTGATAAGCAAAAATGCCTTCGCAATTGATTTCATCTAAAATCATGTCCATTAAGGACTGTAAAATAGATGCACTATTTTCCAAACCAAAAACCAATCGTTTGTAAGAATAACAACCAAACTGGGAAGTAAATGTTAGCTTATGTTGTAGGTTTGTAGGAAGGTCAATTTGGTGGTATGCATTTTGAAAATCAAGACAAGTAAAAAATTTATATGAAGATAACTGTGTGATAATATTCTGAATTTTTGGTAAGGGATATGAAGACCCTTGAATGACTGAGTTCAACATTCTCAAATCAAGTGCTAATCTGTAATTTTGTTTTCCCGAAGGATCCATTTTCTTTCTGACAAGCAAAATTGGACAGCTCCATTCACTGCAATTTCTTTCTATAATTCCTGCTTCAGCCAGTTGACCAATTTGCTGTTTGGCTTGCTGTTGCAAAACCTGAGGAATTGGGAAAGGCAAGGTTTTAATCGGAAAATCATTGGTGAACTTTAAAACTGGCTTAACCTTGTCAGTATGTCCTAAAGTATTAAGAGATTTAGAAAAGGCCTAAAAATTTTCCATCAATAGCTGATCAGATTCATATGAATTTAAATGCTCTAAATCAAAATCACTAGGAGACAATTCCTCTTTGTGTTTCTGCAAAATCTCACTTGTTGGCAGAATTACATTACATACTTGACTCTTTTGTGTAAGTTTAACTTCATCCACAAAATTATCAAGTTCATTAACATGTCCAACTTTAGAGTTTTTATTTAATGTACTATATTATCTGAAATATTTTGCACATATATATAAGTACGAAAAGTACATTTATTACCAATACCATCATTACCAAAGTAGGGATTATTAATTATAGAGTCACATGATTTCACATTGTTAGGAAAAGATGGTACAAATAAAAGTTCTTTAGAAATAGGTTTACATTTTAAAAACACTTCAATATAAGCTTGTTGCAAGGGTTGTAAAATAACCTTTCTAACTAAATGTACATCATTATTACCAACAGTATTACTTTTATTCAATTCATGTTCACTTTGCTTTTCAGCATTGGAGTCATTTGTGACATTACAATAAAGGTTATTGTTTGCCTCAGTAGGATTCTCAAAATACACTCGAATATTATCTTTCAAAAGTAAAGAGCAGTCAGTAGTATCAATTACAATATGATTTTCATGAAAGAAATTGTACCCTAATATTCCATGAAAATTATCATTAACTGGTATGTCTGCTACATACAAAGCTTGTGAAAAATGTTTGGTTCCAATTTTGAATGACAATTTTATGCATGAGGAAAAATTAATTTTTGAATTTACAGTAGCTATAGTAATAGAAGAAACCAAATGTTTATAAGTAATATCTTGTTTAATTAAATTAAAAATGTCTTTAGTAATTAATGAAATTGATGAGCCTGTATCACATAAGAATTTAAGTTGATGATTGTTAACATTAACATTAATGATAGGTAATACAGGTGCAATCGAATGTACACTAGAAATTAGCTCAATAGTATTCTCAGTCTGTGTTTGGACATTCGAGGCCAAAGAAATTTGAGAGTCAGTGATTGTTGCTACTGATCTCACACGACGCTCCTGAGATAATTTAGATAAGCAAACACTTTCAGAATCAATAAAAAAACTGAAAAATTTACTCTTCTTATCTGATGTATGAGTGTCCAATGGAGACGAAATTCTATCAGAAAGATCACGTCCCCTATTCAGTTTAAATTTTTGTTTTCATAATTACGAGACTTCTGATAACGCGAATTTTTAAAAGAGTAACTGTTACCATTCCTTTGTAAATTTCTAAATTTGAAACAGTCTCGAGCAGTGTGAGAGTTGGCAAACTGTGTTAGTATGAGGTCGATTGGATCTCTGATACTTTTGAACACGAAAGTTTTTATTCTTAAAAGAATACGAATTTGCAAAATGAGATCTAGACTTATTTGTATTATTAGATTTGTCATCGGTATTTTGAGAAGTTTTATTAACATTAGACAACGTCAGCGCATTTACTTGATCAGCAAGTTTCTGTAGCTGATCCGTAATAGAAAGTTGTTGTGCATTAAAAGAAAAATTATTTTCCGAATTAGCAATATTTTGTAAGAGTTGAGCTCTCTCAACCGCATCTTTATATGTATTAACTCCCTCTTCGAGTAGTTTAACTCTAAACTGTGAGGGTAAAGCCTGGATGAAGCGCACATACTTAATAGTATCTAAAGATTTTTGATCATCCAGCTCTTACACTTTCTTAACTAAAACATTGAGTCTGCGGGAGAAATCTTTAATAGACTCATTAGGAAGTAGAATTAAATTATTTAAATCCGCCAAAGATACAGTTACATTAGTTTTGAAAAAACTCTCGAATTCCATTTTTAACAGATTTATATCTGTGATACTGTTTAGTTCAGGATTTTGAAGGAAATATGCCAGAGCAGGTCCAGCTAATTTTGATTTAGTAAACAACAAGGTCTTGTCAACAGACCATTTATTTATATTTGAGAGGTCATTAATTAAGGAAAAGAACTGATCTATTTGAGTCATATCTCCTTCAAACATAGGAATTGAGATCTGAAAATTATCTCGCTTAGCCATATTTAATAAGTCAACAAAATAATAACACTAAAACATAAACAATAAGGTGTGTTACTTACTTTGCATAAAAAGGCACAAAATAAACATGAAAATAAAATTCTGAAAAATTTGCATAAAAATATTGTGCAGTTCAAATGTGAGTGTGAGTGTTTTTCTTTTTAAAATATTTTGCAGAGGATCACAATCACTAAAAACACAATCAGTAAACAGCGATGTGGAAATGAACTCTTATTTCCTCGAAATTGCGGCGAAAATACCCACAAAAATGAACAAAAACACGAACACACACGCGGGGAGAAAAGAGGAATATTTTAAACAGCACACGGTTGACGACGTCTTTCCTGAAGTCGCAAAAAAAAAAAAACAATCAGCTCAGCTGTGAGGACGACCCCGCTGACGTAACGCATGGGAAGTCACATATAAACACGAAGCACCACGCAAGGTAATTGTTGGAGAAAGCCGCATCGAACTTCTTAATTCCGCTGCTCTACACAAACACTATATCGAGTCAAGCGCACACCGTCCACATGAAAACCGACGAACAGCGACACAGCGTCGTGAAAACACAAGTTCGCGAACGCCAGACATCATGACAGCAGTTCGGAGAATCCTTGTAGGTTGGCGGGACACTGTAGCATAAACATCAAGCCGGGCATGAAGCATTTCCGCAGGCCGGGGCGCATATAACCAACCTTTACATTCATTCGGAACCATACAAGCCGCGTTGGCCTTCGTTTTCCTTCCGCCCGGATTTCGAGATCCCTGATTGGTTAGCTCACTGACGTCATGCATGCCCATCTAAGGCTAGCCCACCGAATTTGAAAACTGGCAAGTCTGTACGGCAAATGATGAATTAAAATGATTACGGCAAATGATGAATTATGAATTAAAATCATTAATTATCATGAGGTGAAAACCAGCGAAATAAACATATAGGCAGCTTGAAGTAGTTATTTTTGAATATACAAATTAGATTATACAAATTAAAGAATATACAAATTAGATTACGAATCTTATTTTAAACCATATTTTCCACTGGTGCTGCCATCTGTTATTATATAAGTAGAATTATATGATACGTTAATTAAAAAAAAAAAAAAAATCCCTAGGCTGTTTTCAATGTGTGTCTATAATTATAAGCTTTAATTTAATGAAATTTATTATAATCTGAAATGATTCGTATAATACAATTATTCAAGATTTATTTAGTACAATTTTTTCCCATAAAAGTAAAAGAAAATATTTTTTGAAAAATTATGAATATCATTTCTTGAATAATGGTATGTACTCTAAATATTAAAAAATGACTTAAGTTAGAACTCGATGCATGAGATTTAATTAATTAATAAAACAAGGAATTTAAATAATTCATTGCATTTTTGTTTGCAGTTATTTAGTTGTAGTGTGGATATTTTAAAAATTTTACAATTTAAAAAACATTTAACCACTGTGTGTGTATTAGTATAATGTTGGATTTCAAGTATGTTTCACTGATTGAATTATTTTAATTCACATTACGACTTTTTTAAATTTACATTCAGGTTTTTTGTTTGTGATTTTTATTTAATGAGGTTTTTAACATAATTTCACATATTCCAAGATGTTTTTGTTTTTTCTTGAATGCATGCATTTTAATTCTTTATTTTTGAATCCATGGATTACGATTTTATTAAAAACCATTTTAACTTAAATGCTTTTTTAAGTCATCAAGAGAGGAAAACAATTTGGGGAGCTCTTCGTCTAAAACTGTAATTTATAAACTAAATTTCAAACTGTCTATGGCAGAAAATGCTTTTCATTTAAAAATAATGGTCGTTAAGAGAGGTGACATCTCAGAGGCATTTTACTGTATGTATATATATATATATATATATATATAATAATTTATGTACTATAGAATTAACATATCCATTAAAATTATAGAAATACGGATAAATACACGTTAGAAAAATGCTAAGAATCATCCCTAATCAACACTGAAAAAGAGATACAAGGAGAGAAATCTAATTTATATAAAAAAAAAGTTGTGTCAGGTTTTAGGCACACAATGAGGCTTAAAGTGCTTTTAAAGTGTTATCCAACACCTTCAGCAATAAGTGAAAAAAAAAGCATTAAAGTTAAAATGGTTTTTAATAAAATCGTAATCCATGGATTCAAAAATAAAGAATTAAAATGCATGCATTCAAGAAAAAACAAAAACATCTTGGAATATATGAAATTATGTTAAAAACCTCATTAAATAAAAATCACAAACAAAAAACCTGAATGTAAATTTTAAAAAAGTCGTAATGTGAATTAAAATAATTCAATCAGTGAAACATACTTGAAATCCAACATTATACTTAATACACACACAGTGGTTAAATGTTTTTTAAATTGTAAAATTTTTAAAATATCCACACTACAACTAAATAACTGCAAACAAAAATGCAATGAATTATTTAAATTCCTTGTTTTATTAATTAATTAAATCTCATGCATCGAGTTCTAACTTAAGTCATTTCTTAATATTTAGAGTGCATACCATTATTCAAGAAATGATATTCATAATTTTTCAAAAATAACTACTTCAAGCTACCAATATGTTTATTTCGCTGGTTTTCACCTCATGATAATTAATGATTTTAATTCATAATTCATCATTTGCCGTAATCATTTTAATTCATCATTTGCCGTACAGACTTGCCAGTTTTCAAATTCGGTGGGCTAGCCTTAGAAGGCATGCATGACGTCAGTGAACTAACCAGTCAGGGATCTCGAAATCCGGGCGGAAGGAAAACGAAGGCCAACGCGGCTTGTATGGTTCCGAATGAATGTAAAGGTTGGTAATATGCGACCGGGGCTCCAACGATGATTACAGAGTCCTGTAGGTAGGCTGACGTCCAGCGCTGCGTTCATCCGAGGGCCAGCAGGGGTGCCGCCACCGAAGGCATGGGCAGGGCACCATATTTTTTATGAAGGCGAAACCCAGGCCGTAATGAAAAAGTAAGACTTCGTATAGTGGCAATTACATTTTATTTTAACATATCAACACATAAACATCAAAATTATACAGTCCTACGGTGGCTGAGCAAACCCCTCAAAAAACGCAGGTTCACTAGACAACTGCTAAGGCGTGAATGATGATGAGAAACTCAAGCCAAGAGGTTATTACAGAAGCAAAAACACGCCGCAGGGCACGCCAAATAAAGCGCGAAAGTAACGTGACGCCAGTAGGCGTTAAGAACATTTCTATATAATTATTTTTGAATCCCAGACATCTCAACGGATAAAACAAACAATCTATCAGCTAAATTGTAACCCAAAAGAAAGCCAATGTTATTTATAGATTTGATACCATATATGGTCATGAACAAACCATGGGAACATAAATGCTAGGCTTTGCCAATGCAAAAGTGAAATAAAAAGGAAAAATAAATGAAAACGGAAGATTGCTTTTAAATACGGTAGGTGCAG
>JAWZYV010011160.1:0-11365 GCA_038373885.1 Cheiracanthium punctorium
GATAATCCTAAAATAATGCGAATTCTAGACTGCCGCTTTTGTGAAATATGTTACTATAAACCCGGTAGGATCAACCTTTGAAAAATTGCGGGCCCAAGTTCAGGATGTTAGCGAAGTCGCGGGCCGTATAACTGGGATTTGTATGGGATTTTTTGATAGGTTCCATGTGTGGGTTGGATGAAAAGCCGTGAGCCGAAGAGCCCCATTCGGCCCGTGGGCCAGAGTTCTCCTATATGTGGTATAAATGATGGCAGCTTCTATTGTTTTCTAATTGGCTGTTTTGTGCATTAAAAGTTTTTGTTCCAAATGATTAATATTAGGGAAGCAACGGATATCGGCAAATATACTGCGTCCGACCTATCCGGTCAATATACCGGATAATTGGCAGCCGGATATTAAATATCAGGCAGTACATCCGGCTTAAAATTATACACTGAGAAATAACATAAATAAATTCTAAAAACCACGTAAATAAAAAATGAGAACAGTTTTGTGAAAATGTTGTTACTAATACTCTTTAGAATGTATTTTTATCATGTATAGAAAATGGGGGTGGTGTTGGGGAATTTATCTTTTAATTGGAATAAATTATTACTGGAGTAAATTATTGTGTAAAAACACTGGTTTTCAATTTTTGTAAGAATTCTGTTACCCCCCCCCCCCACACACACACACACACAAAAATTGACCTTGCTTATGAGAAGTGTACTTGCTGTTAGTGCTGCTGGCTCGCGAGAAATTTTTTTCTCCCTAATTTTGATAAAGTAAGGAAATTTATAGATTTTCGAACAGTTGAATGTGTCTTTCTTTAAAGAACTGTTTTTCTAAGATGTTATCTATTGACCGAAGGAGAATATCATTGGCATTGTTATTTGTATGATCTTTAATTGCAGTAAAACTGGTACTGATTCCATGGAAACAATCGCAAAAAGATTTCTGATTTTTGAATTAAATGATTTGAAACTGAGAAAATTTATAGGAAGTACAGTAACACCCCCACCCATGGTACGTGCTAGGGTTTTAGCGGCCTGTATCAAATTATTAACTAAGCTAAATATTAAATTAGTGGGTGGTCTGCACCCCCCCCCCCTCAGAGATGAGACGGGCTCTGTAATTCACAATTGCGTTCGGGCTCGTGAAAAATTTCTCCTTTATTGAACATACTCCTTCAGATTTTAAAGAGATTCATGAGAAAAATACGAGTACAGTCAACTCCGGTTATAGTGAGCCTCTGGGGACCATCAAATTTCGTCCACTAATATCCGAAGTTCACTAAAACCCAAGTGTCTTCATGATGGATAGAGATACTGTGTTTGAATAGGGACTAATGGTTTGAGTTCACTATAACCGGAGTTGGCTGTACTTATAAAAAAAAATAGCGGCACTGGCGCCTGGAAGGTGCGTTAAGCTCTTTGGATATTTCAGAACGGCGGCTTATATTCATTAGTTAGTCATGGGATCCGATATTATTTGATAAACATATGGATAAATAAAGAATTAGAAAGTGCATTGAGAGTTTGCAACTATATTTGTCTTTAATTTGCACAAACGATAAAATTCATTGTATTCTATCAATGAAGTAATTGGATTTTTTTTTTAAATCTTTAACTGAAATTTCGGGCTCGGGCTTCAAAAAATGAGCCCGAACTCATCTCTACCACCCACCCTATAGTAGCCTACCACCCTATAGTAGCCTTACACACCCCCTCTGAATACGTTCCTGGTCGGTCTCCTGTCTGGGCAAAGAAATCGCGAATACTATTCGAACAGCTTTCGCGGTTTCACTATTCGAATAGTATTCGCGATTTTTGAGGGTCATGTACTGCTCAAATGCTGTGTGCTGACAGATTTTTAAAAAGTTTTTTGACCACCCCCCCCCCCAAAAATAAATATATAATATTTGGATACGTGCCAGCTGGGATCTTCGGTAGAAAATTTAGCTTCTCAGTTAAAATCCTTTAAAAAGTTTACTTGTATTTTGAGTTTTAATTCAAGAAATATTTTGTATTTTAGTTATTGAATCAGTTTATTTTATTTTGAAAATACATTTTCAGTGTACTTTATCCAACTTTGCCTGGGGGCACGTTGCCCACCCTTAGTTGGAAGCTTCTGCATACATATTGAGAAAAATTGCAGATGACTCCGAATACTATAAAAATTTGAAGCTGAAACGAAATGTTTTTAGTCATTTTCGGGTCTGAAAATTTGCGTGATTTTGGAAAATTTGTTGGCAAACCGATAGATTCTTGTTATTTTGTGATTAAAAACTTAAACTTTTCGTGTATTTGTTGAAATAAAGCATAATGGTCTTAAAATGTGTTTGTAAAAGTGTAGATTTTATTAAATGAAAAAACTTGTTATTTTAAAATACAAATTGCACCACACTTTTGAATTTTCAACAAATGAAGAAAGAGCAAAATCATTAATTCAGCTTCAACATATTTATTCATACTTGCCAATTTTTACGCTTTTAGTTTAAAGTTTACGCTTTTGTATTAAACTAACGTTTTTACCAATTTTTACGGGAAACACCCGATTTATACAGATTTTGCGCGAATCTCCCGTTTTTTTTTTACGCTTTTAATGAATTTAGCAGTTCCTTTTATTTTAATAAATTTTTCGCGGTTTTCTTAATTTTAAGATGACTAAATTGACGGGAATCGGGAAGGAAAAAAAGGGGGAGGTAAATCTATGGGAAATCGGTCGATTCTCGTTTTTTGATTCAAAACTTGAACTTTTCGTGTTTTTGTTGAAATAAAGCATAATGACATAACTTATGCAAAGTGTAGTAGATTTTACTGAACACCCGTTTAAATGGAAAAATTTGGTATTTTAAATGAAATTTTTTTATGAGTTTCAATTTGCTGAATGATCGTTCAGCAGAAGCTACCGTTGCTGGATTGGTTAAAAATACTTTGTCTTACTAGACAAGTTTTTGACAGCATCAAATCGTACAGTTAGTCCCCCTATGACACTATCTACCAAAGGATAAAATACGTAAATTTTAAAATATTTTTCTTCGTTATCTAACTGTTTATCAGTTTCTACACTATCCAGATGATGCATCTTTTGTTTTTTGCGTCTCTCATCCTATCCACGGGAAAATGTTTTCTCGATCTCCATATTTAAAGCTACAGTTTTAGCTTCAGACCAGACTGAATTCCAAATCACTTCGAAGTGTTTTCAGATCTGAGAGCAATGCTCCTATATTTTCAGCTTCGACATCAATTGTTGTATTTCTGGCTTGGATGACTTTATTGCACATATCGATTCGAAGCAATATTTTGAACCACACAGCCAGCGTTGTTATAAACGTTGTGGATTGGGGTTTTTCAGAAAAAAAACCCAATCCACTGGGTTTTATCAGGGTTTTTCGGGTTTTATCTGGGTTTTTTCAGAAGGGATGGGGTTTCAGAATATTTGAAAAAAAATTGCTTATTACTAAATACAACTTAAAGCAAACTAATGGATTACAAAAATCAATTATAAATAAAAAATGGTTAATTTAATAGTAATAACTGATTACAATTATTAATCCTACATGAAAAAATGTATAAATCAATTACAATAACAACCCCAATCATGGTTTGCTCTTAGATCAATTGACTATTAGTAATAATTTTAACAGTGATATACTAGTGCTTAATTACAACATGATTTTGTTATGGTTAAAAAATCCTCATTCATATTAATACAGATAGGCATAAAAATTTACTGTAGAAAGTTTTAATGCCTGTGTGAAGTCTGATTTTTTTTTTTCCCTTAGGTAGTGGTGGTGTGGGGGGAGGTAGGGAGCTGTTTATAAACTTTACAAGTGGTATATCGCTATCGATATTAAGCGATGTATTATCTACTTAATTAAAGTTGAAATTTTGAAAAAACCTGTTGGGTTTTTCCTTGGGTCTTTTCAAGTGGGCTTTTTTGAAAATAACCACCCGGGTTTTTTCGGGTTGGGCAAAATCATAACAACCCTGCACACAGCTGACATTAACACACACACGAAAGATGGCATATACCATAGAACTCCATTAATTTCATTTTTAGTTTTTGGAGTTAAATTTAAATCTTTCAATTCTTGCAGTGCTAACTTGATGCCAGGAAGTTGATTTGCAAACGGTTTGACACTGTGAATTCGTTCTGACCATCTGGTATCTGACATGCTGTGAACTGCGCAGTCGATATGCTTCCGTAAAATTTCCCAGCGCTTCGGACTAGAGTTAAATAAATTATAGGTTGTTTGTATTGTACCAAAAAAAGTTATTGCTTCTGGTATGTATTCAGCAGCGTCATTTCCACATAAATTAAGCGTGTGGCATCCGAAAAGTGCAAATATTGCTTTTGGATTCTGTTCTAATATTTTCGCTTGTTCACCCTTATATTTCCCAGACATATTTGCACCATTAATCATAAGATTGAGCCCTACAGTCACTGAGTGGAATTGAGTTAGCTTTCAAGGTGGAAATTATTAATTCAGCAATTTCCTCTCCTTTTTTGTTGCTGCAATCCGAAAATGTGAGAAATCGTTCTTGAACTTCATAATGCCTATTTTTTGAAGTTAAAAATCTTAACAAAATTGTTGTTTGCTCTTTATGGGAGGAATCTGGAGTTGCATCTACTATTACAGAAAAATATTTAGACGAGTGTCTTTCATCTAAAATTTACTTTTTAACAAGATCTGATCATTCTGCAATAAACTCATTTTGAGATTTAAGCGATAAATAGTGAACTTGCAGTCGTTCACCTACTTTCTGGGATTCTTGTACTTTCAGTACATGTTCTCGAAGGATAGGATCGTATCAGCATATTAAAAAAAAATTACGAAACAGAACACCATTGGGGCGAACGGTGCGACCGCACCGGGTGCCATCTCTAAAGGGGTGACAAAATACCTTACTTTATGCTACTTGCAAGTATATATTTGAATGTCCATATATTGTTGAAATTTTCGTTTTAACCCCTATCAAAACTTTTCTAGCTGCATGTGTGAGGGAGGGGGTGCATTTTTGTATTTTGCACCACTTAGAAAAATAGCTAGGACCGGCACTGCGTTGAGCTGTGATTTTTTTTAAGTAATTTTTTAAAAGTAAAGATGTAGAAAGGAAATTTGTAGTGCATTTTGAAAAAAATCACGGGCCCCGGGCAATGCCCGGGCTGCCCCCACCCCTCTCGCTGGGCCTGATCAAGTGCCAATCAAGTAGCGCATTTTTTAGAAGTAATATCGTCTTAAGGCTCCTGTGTTACTAACTACGGAAGTCGATAGCCGCAATGATATTCTATGGAGAAAACGGCCTTCACTACTACCGCAATTCGAAACGAACTATTGCATGTTTTTCATCTATTCTTTTTCCCCCTTAATCTTAGAATACTGATCTACATTTATTTTTAACAAGAATTTATCTAAAGCAATTAGAAGTACATTCATTACATCTGAAAATAACATGAAATTTTTCCAGAAAGTAAGCTTTCTTTCAAGGTGTAGTTAATGTATTTCTAATTGCTTTAGATAAATTCTGTTTAAAAATAAATGTAGATCAGTATTCTAAGATTAAGAGGGGAAAGAATGGATGAAAAATATGCAATAGTTTCTATCGAAATGGGGTAGTAGTGAAGGCCGTTTTCTCCATAGAGTAACATTTCGGCGATCGACTTCCCAAGTTAGTACAAAAGAGCCTTAAGACAATGTAGTAATTAAAGACTGATCGATGTAAGGCAAAACTTCCAAATATGCATTTAGAAGTTTCTTTGCAAATTAAAGTTCTTGAAAATAGGATGCTACACATTTGAAAGTCAACTGGGTGATAACACTACTGAGAGCGTTTATATTATGTCCGCAATAAGTTCGATTAATCATAATTAAGCAAACAGTTGAATTAGGTGAAGTTTTTTTTTTAAACAAACCAAAAAAAATTTATAGTTGCGACCAACAATTAAACTATAACTGAATTTTTAATGTTTTGACCATTGAAACAATTGAGAAAAACTAAATTTCAATTCTTTTCTCAGGCCGATCATCATAATATTGGCCCAGGCAACACAAATTTTGGGCCTTTGCACCGACCATAATATTTTACGGAAATTGCACGAAACAGTATTATGCATCTAAGTTATTTTAGATACATATAGCTACTAAATATACTGTTTGTTTAACACTAAATATAAATACAGTGCACACGGTTATAACGGACTGGGATATAACGTACTATCGTATAACGTACTAGAAGCTAGGTCCGATTGAAGTCATGAATGACATATTTTCGATACAAAATTTTTAAAGATATACATTTTTAACAAATGAAATTTTTATCAACATAAATTTGTGAAAAATACAACATTTTTGGCCATTGAAATGGTGGCCAGGCAAATGCCGTTGCCTGCGATAACGGCCTGCTTTCTTAACTTTCAACTGCGTTGACAGGTGATTGGAACAGGTTTCATGAGCATATAATGACCCATGGGGCTGAGGTTGTGTATCCCCGATTTAAATCGGATTTTTAAAAATAATTGATTTAAATGATTAAAATCGCTGACTAAAATCAATTGATTTGAATCATCGACACCCTGATAATAATTGTAGTATAAATATACTTGTTATATTCATTTCTTTATCAGGGTGTCTACCGCTCCGGAATATCCGGAAAGTCCGGAAAAAGCCGGGAAATTGGAAAATGGGTCCGGAAAGTCCGGAAAAAACCAGGAAATTGGATAGTGGGTCCGGAAAATTCATCAAAAGAATCTTTTTTTTTTTTCGTGTGCCTTTTTTTTTTTTTTACCCTTTCTCTAATTGTCAGACTCGAAACCGAAAGCAACTGCAACGCATTTTTCGGACCGCAAAAGCATCAAGCAAGTGATGTGTTTGTATGAGGGAAAAATGGGGACGCATCCATCTTGACGGGAGGGTAAAAGACAAAATAGCTTACTTTGTAACTTACGGTTTAGGACCGTCTTTCCAAGAACAGTGAGTTAATTCTATCAGAAAGTGCGACTCCTTCTGTTTCTCAATAGATGAAAGCCTAATCCTGTGTACTTCAGTTAAAATGGATTTCAAGAAGTTGTACAAAATATGCAAATATAAAGACAAGGGAGGGGGCATTGTGCAATTTCTCAAAGTAAAATGCAGTGGTCAGGAATTTTTTTTCCCGGGACCTCCCAAAAGTCAGGAAAAAGTTCGGAAATTGACTTTCAGAAATTTGGTAGACATCCTGTTTATTGATTTCTTCCCAAATATTTCACCTTAGTTGGCTGCTAGTCGGAAGGATCCTATAACTCTACAATTCTCCACTAAAATTTATTTTTTATCGTATATTGCTAACTTCGGTTAAAAAGAAATTCCAATTAGGTAAAAAAAAAAAAAACAATTTCGCCGGAAATGGACACTCAATTGAAAAGACAATTCTTTTAAAACACCTGCCATTTAAAAAAAAAACATCTGCGAACACCTCGGATTTCAGAAGTGGTATTCAGAGATTCAAAAGCGCTCGGCGGCTGCAAACTAGAGATGAGTTCGGGCTCATTTTTTGAAGCCCGAGCCCGAGCCATATTATTTAAGTCGGAGCCCGAGCCCGAAAGTTCAGCTAAAGATTAAAAAAAATTAAATTACTTCATTGATAGAATACAATAAATTTTGCCGTTTGTGCAAATTAAAGACAAATATAGTTGCTAACTCCCAATGCACTTTCTAATTCTTTGTATTCATCTTTTCTCAAAAAATGTCGAAGTGCTTTTATTTTCCTCACAAATCACTTTTTAAAATCTTTTTCAAGCAGTATGTTCAATAAAGGATAAATTTTTCATGAGCCCGAGCCCGAACACAATTGTGAATTTCAGAGCCCGAGCCCGTCTCATCTCTACTGCAAACCCCTTTAGGACAAGTGAGCGTTACAACAGTAGAAATGCATGCATTCTCTCTCCTTCCACACACACACACGTGTGTGTGCAAAGTTTACTTTGGTTGTGCAGTATGGTACGGTCACATAAGTGAGCGCGGGCCTTTAGCTCACTTTTTTACTTTTCCAAAAAAAAATGTTACAAATAGTATTTGTGTCATGAAGTAATAGTCTAAGACATATATGGGCAACCGCCGTTCCGAGACGGCTTTTGATCTGGCCAGCGGAACATGTCAAAATCCCGTATTAACCCTTTGAGGCGCAACCCTTTCCCAATGCTGAAAAAAAGGGCAGCCGTTGCCATCGCTCGACTGAACTACCAGCAAGAGGGCGGACGATCGAAACGTTCATCGCGTGCCACAGATCGAGAGACCTTTTCTTGACGGCAGCTGCTGTGCTCCCGCAAAGCCAGCTGCGTCAAAAAAGGGTCTCTCGATCTGTGGCACGCGATGGACGTTTCGATCATCCGCCCTCTTGCTGGTAGTTAAGTCGAGCGATGGCAACGGCTGCCCTTTTTTTCAGCATTGGGCAATGTGTCCAGTTGTTTTCGCATTCTTCCATTTTTCAGCAGATGCCAGTGCTGTTAAAAATAATCGTGACCATTTTTTTACGGGAAAGGACGTGCTAAAAAGTAAAGGATTCTCGTGGAGCTCTGTCACCCGCCACTATTTTTATAGAAATCCAATCTATTCTTCGTGACTGGCAACAGTCAAAACGTCAGAGTTGGGTGTTCCCAGAGCGGGCACACTGCGCATTAAAGGGTTAAACCCATATAAACCATTCAAAATCCCAATTATACGAGCCCCGACTTCGCTAACAACCTGAAGTTTGGCCCGCGACTTTTCAAAGGTTGCCCATACCTAAGGTGACCATACGTCCCGTTTTGAGGTGGCTTGTCCCGTTGTCCCCAAGCACAGCTTCGGGACACCGTAATGTCCCGTTTTTAGAAAATGTCCCCGCGATGTCCCGTTTTTAGAAAGAGAGCAACTTGTAAGAGAGCAACTTACAGTAACGGTTTCAATAAAGGCAGTAAAAATCTAAAATCATCCAACGGCAGTGTCTGTTAAAAAAAAAAAAAAAAAAAACTTACCCCCCTCCCACCCCTCTCAAGACGCAAAGAAAACGCCGGGGGGATGTATTGTTTTTGTGTTTGTTCTTTTAATGTTCGTCTTCTTACATTTCTCACTTTCCTACCTTCCTGCCTTGTGTCAAATGGTGTTTATGGAATCGAAGAAGGGCCTACCCCTTGTACCATCCGAAACGTACGTCTTGCACTATTTTTTATAGTATATGTGTGTTTTAGCAAAGTTTTCGTTTTATTTTGATAGTAACATTAACACACGCTTTTTTGCTCGTTTTCTTAACAACTGAAAGATACCCAGACTTTTAAATTCAGTCTCCATACACTATTACCTTAAGAACAGTAGCTGTCCCGTTTTTAATCAAAAAATAAATGGTCACGTTACCCATACCTGGTCTAAGAGCTAGCAACGTCACGAAAAAGTGTTGTTTTAGGTCTGCCATTTTGGATATTTCGCTCCTTATTGAAGTTAGGTGGGGATCCGGTATGTCTGGCACCTGGGAGCAGTTGCGTTTAGTTCTGCGCATCTGGTCTGTAAAGGAAAAAAAAATTAAATTTTGAAGTCATATTAAGACATTGGATTCTTTTTAAAATTTTCTATGTCATTTTAACATTATAAATGTATACTTGCCAGACGGTTCTGTTGTTGCTAACATTGCGCCAGACGTACTTTTAGTAATTCTTTCTGAAAACATTGCTAGCTCTTATACTTGCTCGTAACGTTTTAGAGAACGAATTTTAGGTCGGGTTGGTTTTCGGATACAGTGAAAAACGTTTAACACAAAACCGAAGGGACCAAAATAGTTTTTCGTGTTAGAAGATGCGTAAAAAAAAAAAAAGAACAAAACTTACCATATATTCTATGTTCTTATATTTTATATCAATTTTCTGTTAAACAACAAGTAGGTTGCATTCGTTGGGATGAAAAGCAATTACAAAAAAAAAAATACTTTTTTGGGGAGAAAAAATCAGTTATCTTTTTTTGAAATGTATTTTTCAGAGCCATATTGTCCACAAATTTTCAAGATCGTCCATAGTTTTATTCATTTCTGCATTAGAATGCGCATCTAAATAACTGCTAAATAGACTGTTTATCACTTTTCGCACTTCTGAAGTAGAAGGGACGGGAACTGCATCGTTGAATCCATTGTCAAATTCGTCGTCGGAAACAACAGAATCTTTTGGATTTTGAACAATATCCAAAATCTCTTCCTGTCATAATCGGTGCTGTAATTACATCATTATTGAATGAAACATATTCATTTATTGAAATTGTTGGGCAGTCCAGTCATTCTGAGACTTTCCAAATATTTCGTTAAATGTCGGCTCACTCATTCTCGGCTGATTCTTGCAATGTTAACCCTTTAACGCGCAGTGGTCCCGCTCTGGGATCACCAAACTCTGATGTTTTGACTGTTGCCAGTCACGAAGAATAGATTGGATTTCTATAAAAATAGTTGCGGGTGACAGAGCTCCACGAGAATCCTTTACTTTTTAGCACGCCCTTTCCCGTCCAAAAAGGGTCCCGATTCTTTTTAACAGCACTGACATCTGCTGAAAAATGGAAGAATGCGAGAACAGCTGGATAGATGGCCCAATGCTGAAAAAAAGGGCAGCCGTTGCCATCGCTCGACTTAACTACCAGCAAGATGGCGGACGATCGAAACGTTCATCGCGTGCCACAGATCGAGAGACCCTTTTTTGACGCAGCTGGCTGTGCGCGAGCACAGCCAGCTGCGTCAAACTTACTGAGCTTTCTTACTGCGCTTTCTTACTGAGAGGTCAGTAAGAAAGGTCATAGCGTGAGCAGAATGAGAGAGTTGTTTACTACCATTTTCCCCCCGCTTCCTGCCGTGAAAGGAGGCTGAGTGTAAGCGAGGGGTTAAATTATAAGATCACACAAAAGATCCTAACATTTCCTCAGCTACATTTACCACATGTAATTCTGTTGCAGCTCATAAATTACATCAAGGGAGAGGGAAAGGTGAATATCAGCGATTTTATTCGCACATTCTATCACGTATTTTAAAATACATTTTCAAAATACTTTGTTTTTACTAGACAAAATACAAATGTATTTTCAATAGGTGTATTTGCTACACTGACGAGCTCTGTGTGCAGTTCCCCTTCACGCTTGTGCAAGATTGTTCGAAGGGAGTAGTTTAACCCTAGAGTCAGGGCCGAACCCAGAAGAAAATCTTGAGGGCTTGAAGAGAGGTAAATTGCCTACTGAAAAAATAGTTTTTCCGATTTCGTTCCCAAGTTGGACACCTCCCTATATTGGACAGTTTTCCGGGAAACAGAACGTGCCCATAACATAGAAACAGCATAAATACCTCTTTAAGTTGTTCAGAGGGAGCCGCAGAAGTTCGACTTTCAGAGGATTCACATTATTTACGCA
>JAWZYV010011162.1:0-25254 GCA_038373885.1 Cheiracanthium punctorium
CCGAAGGTTCGGTTGCATGACATCAAATTGATGTCACCCGAACCCTGCAGGGAAATTTGATTGGATGATGCTCCTCAGATGAGTTGCATGTGACGTCATGCAACCAAGCGTTCACTTAACCGACTATGGGAGACATGTAGTGGATGCTAGCGAAAAGAACTTCAACTTCTACCTTGTGTTAGTGTTTTGTTTCGCTGGCGTGCTTGCTTACCTCTGCTCTTATTATTGTTCATTTCTGTTCTCTTATTATTAAATATTATTGCCTTCTTTTTAAAAGTAAAATATTATAATCATTATCAAACAGCTTAAATATGTCTAATCAACCCTCAGGCTCTAAAAAGCGGGAGAGAAAAGCTTTAATGGAGCAAAGCAATAAAAAACTTTCTCTTGCAATGGTGAACTTTATCATACAAAATGAAAGTGAAAAGGCTGTAAAAGAAAATTCTGAACCGACATTGGATATGGAAGAAAACTCTGGATTGACACTGAACATCGAAGAAAATTCTGATTGGACATCAACATTGAACTTTAAAATGCTGAAGAAAATTTTGAAATGTCATTGAATGTTGGATTAAATTCTGGATTTCTATCTGAAGGTTCAACAGAGATTTGTAATACTGGATCAGTTAGAAATAGTCAAGATCTATTACAAACCAGGGATTGCAAACTTTCAGAAATAACTTCCATATCATATAATTATGACTATGATTATAGTGATCTTGCATTGTGGCTCAGTTGTATGGGAGAGAACTTTCCACTGATGATATAAATCATTGCAGTATTATGGAGGCATTAGACAATGAGTAGTTATAATTACATTTGCTCTAGTTCTATTTTGTACACAACTTTCTGCCTGCACAACACTAAGTAATAATTTCCTCTTGAAACTTGATTGTTTTCTTGGGGAGAACGTGTTTTTGCATATATAAAACTGCGCCTCAATTTTGTAAACTATTACTTTATATAGGTTTCTTTCTTGCTTTACGATTTGCAAAATCTTCAATGATGTCATCAAATTTTAATCTATCGGTGATATCACTTTCGATTGCCAAAAGAGCAAGACCGCTTAAATTTTTTTGAGAAAGAGATGATCTTAAACGATTTTTAATACATTTCAAATCTGAAAAAGAGCATTCACTGGAACAATTTGTTAAAGGTATGGATAAAACTATTCTTAAGGCAGTTTCTACATTTGGAAATGTATGTCCAATATTTAATGATTTTATCATTTTGAGCTTATCAACAAGTTTTAAATGACTAGTAAAGTTGTTAAACTGTAGAAATTCATCAGCAAATTCTTCTTCAATGTCATCTGAGGAAAAACTTTCGCACCTTCTTGAATAATGTCTTCTGACATAGTCTTATTATACATAAATCCAAATCTGGACTCCAAGAAAGCAAATGCAGATTTTCTTTTATCTAATTCTGTGATGATAGAGTCACAAATAACATAATGGACTTGATATAGAAAGCGTTCTCTTTCTATAAAAACAGCAGCAGTAGATGAACTTTCATCAAGCATTTTGCTTTTAGCAGATTTTTTAGAACGTGAAGCTGTATGTTTCCTTGTTTCAACTGATACTTCTGCTTCATTTTGATATTCTGAAAAATTGTTTCTCACAGTGTTTATGAAATCAATTAATGATGAATATAATGAGACAATACCAGTCATTTCACAGTCAAGAGATTGAACTGTTTTGCTGACACTATGCATTCTTTGCAAAATGCTGTCCCAAATGTCTGTCATCAGTGCTGATTTGAATTGTTTTAATTTCAAAAATAATGAACCAGCTTCATGTCTTGTAATAGCACTCTCATTATTACACTCTGAAAGGAGAGATAAAGTGTTTAAAATAACACTGTAATTCCTTTTTAATGCTGTAACTGCATCCGCATTGGCGGACCATCTTGTCCCTGACGACTTTAACCCTTTCACTCTCAATCTGCCCGTACTGGCTCAAAATGCACGCTCCCAGATCCAGCCTTACACCATCACGAAGCTTCGCCCCCCCCCCCCCCGTGCTTTGCAACATCCATTTGTTTTTCGCCAAACTGGTGCCAGTGCCAAGTACCGTGTTTTGTTAAAAGTTTACCTTTCAAACTCCTGACGAAACACTCGAGTTCCAGAATAGGGGCTATCTTTTTTCTAGACACAAAAACATATCGCACTTTTATCCACAGTTACTATGATATTATTATCCAAGAGCATGTAAAAGTATATGGATGTCATTTACCATAGCTTCCTTTTTTTTTTTACATTTTGCCAATTTTTAAATTATCACTTTTTTTCCCCCTACAGGAACCTTTTTATAACAATACAAACAAAAAATATCAGCAGAACAGAAAACTTCAGAAAAGTCAGTATAAAACTCTCTAAACCTTATAATTAAAATTCTCCCAATTGATATCCCTTATTATCTCCAAAAAGTCATTGCACAAATAAATTTTCCTATCATAAAAGGTGTATTCAAAAAACTTTACAACTTAAATTCTCAATGCAACTCCGGGCTTGAAAACAGCAGCCATCTTGTTTCTAATCAGAAAATCTTTGACTTTTGTCCAGTATGGCAAAATGCTTAGAATGGGTCCTGATAATATTCACTCTTGCTTACCAACAGTAAAATATTTCGATATATATATATATATATATATATATATATATATATATATATATATATATATATTTGTACTTATGCTCACTTTTACAAAATCTGATATTATTGATAATATTTCACTTACTGAAGACCGTTGTATTAATATGAATTTTTGTCTAAAATTTAAAATGGTTGTATGAAAACAAATATAATTTATGCTGTACATTTCAAACAAAATACAGTCAACTCTATAACGAAGCTCACGTTATAATGAAGAAGGATTTCTTATTTAGTTGGTCTAATGTTAAAATATAGGAGATTTAAAACCTTATAGCGAAATCATTATAACGAATTTTACTTTATAGTGAAATAAAATTAGTTTGAAATTGAGTTTAGTCGACTTTTTAATTTGGCAAAAAATAAAATGGTTGATGTGCAATTTTGGGGGAGATGATTATAAAGCTTGCTGCAATTTATCGTAATTTTATCGTCTGCTCCTTGGATTATGAATACACCTCAGAATAAGTTGTTGGAATTGTGCATTTTTCTGTGCAGCTTTTCTCCATCTATTTTTAATGTAATACATCCAGAAAAAGAATGTTAGAAATTTTAATTTTGTTTAATCACCTCATGAATAATGACATACTTTCCAAATTAATGAAATAAAAACCAAAATAGGTAAGACCCACAGATTATAATACGCTTTTAATATATAGCACTTTAGTGCGTATTTAAAATCTGAAAGTGTTTCAGATTTATTTATTTTTTTTTTTCTTTTCCGTTTTTTGAGGCCAATATATCCAGAAGCTCTTCAGAATTAGTATACGATGAAAACAATTTGTTCCTGTTTGTAGGTTTTTATCATTTAACCATTTTATTTGTGTAACCAGGGGCGGCCCAACATAGTAAGCATCGCATCTGGGCGCTGGCTTTGAAGGGGCGTCATTTGGAACTCAAAAACTAAGTAGAACGTAAAAGGGGGACATCATTTTTATATTAGCAGGGGGCGACACTTACCATAGGGCTGCTCCTATTTGTAACCATCTTAATTTTAAATTCCATTCAGAATCAGAGATTTCAGGGCCAAGGAAGACTGTGAGGAACATGAAATCGTTGACTCGTCATCTTACTTAATAAATCTTGGTTCTCTTCGAACAAGATTTATTACGATGACGAACCAACTGGTTGCCGGAGGCGGCTAGTAACTTGTATAAAACTAAAAGATATTGCTTACCTTTTGCGATTACCTCGAACATTGTATACTGTGGCAAGTTATCTCCACTTGGTGAGGTAGCACACTTCACTGGCAATTAGAGATTTGTTTTTAGAGTATCCAACAGATTTATTTGAGAAGGCAGAGATATGAATATTTCTGTCATTCCCAAATAATCAGTTAGCACATTACTCTTAAAACTATACGGCTGAAATCCATAAAAGCACAGACTCAATCCTGTAATTTAGTAATTATTTTCATTCGAAGTATTTAAAAATTTACTTTTGATAAAGCAACATGAACAGGAGCAAATAAATAGATAAACTATATATTATAATATATTTGTATCTAACCAGTCATGAGATGTGGAAAAAAAAGAGTTCACACAAATACACATGCAAAAAAAAAAAAAAAAAAAAGCACTAGTACACTAGGGATTTATTTTATTTTTTTTAATCTGAGAAGGAGTTCATAAGAAGAATCTTGGGAATCTGTTTCAACAAAATAATATACTAGTAGTCGACTACATAAGAGGTGCTTATCAATATTTTTAAATAATATATCAATATTTTTATAGAAGGTGTTTACAAAAAATATAAAATCTTGAGATCCATTGTTAAAACATATCCAGTAAATTCTTAAAATCAGGGATTGTACATACATGTGTTACATGTATTAAATACATATATGTTAAAACATGTAATTCAATGAACTATTCAGCATTCTTGTATACAGGGCGATTCATAATTAGAGGGACGAGATAGGTTATAACAAGACGATCCAGAATCACATAGCGATGAGAGGTCGGAAACATCGTCTTCTTGAACCTATTAATATCCCTTTGGAAGATATGTTGAAGTAACACAGAAATTTCCGGCCAGGTTTTTTCAAAAACTAATGCATCTTTTACAAATTGCACTTGATAAAAATTGTTAATTCAGATTTTTTAAATTATTACATTGATGAAATTGTCAGCAGAGAGCCCATTCTTTATGAAACTTGGCTAAGAAATTAGATTCCCCACCAACACTTCTTCTAATGTGATTATTAACAGATACATGATGACGACATTTCTGATGCCGCATTGCTATGTGATTATGAGCTATCTTGGTGTACATTCTACCCTTCCTAAATGTTTGTCCCTCTAATTTTGAATCACCCTGTATACCACATTTAGAAAAAAGATGCCCACCATTTTGTAATTAGGACTCGCATCGAGAAGTTACAAGGTAAGCTTTTATGATTTAGGCATTTTAAGTTTGAGTTTTCAAGTTTTGGGGAAAGTGCGGAGCGGAGTTGCAAATAGATATCTCATGTATGAGTATACGTGGAATTATGTTTAAATATGTTACTGTCAAAGATTTTCTGATTAGAAACAAGATGGCTGCCGTTTTCAAGCCCGGAGTTGCATTGAGAATTTAAGTTGTAAAGTTTTTTGAATACACCTTTTATGATAGGAAAATTTATTTGTGCAATGACTTTTTGGAGGTTAAGGGATATCAATTGGGAGAATTTTAATTATAAGGTTTAGGGAGTTTTATACTAACTTTTCTGAAGTTTTCTGTTCTGCTGATATTTTTTGTTTGTATTGTTATAAAAAGGTTCCTGTAGGGGGAAAAAAAGTGATAATTTAAAAATTGGCAAAATGTAAAAAAAAAAAAAAGGAAGCTATGGTAAATGACATCCATATACTTTTACATGCTCTTGGATAATAATATCATAGTAACTGTGGATAAAAGTGCGATATGTTTTTGTGTCTACAAAAAAGATAGCCCCTATTCTGGAACTCGAGTGTTTCATCAAGAGTTTGAAAGGTAAACCTTTAACAAAACACGGTACTTGGCACTGGCACCAGTTTGGCGAAAAACAAATGGCACCAAAAATGGCGGGTGGGCAATATTAAGCTGTTCCATTACTTCAACAAAAATACAAGTGTGTTTCAATCTGGCTATGAACAGAATTGTATATCTGTTTTAATGAATAGTAGGTTGGTTCTATAGAGAGGAGGGATGAGGTAGTTTGCTCCACAGACCTTACATCAGTGGTTTGCTCTGTTTGACAAAATGAATAGGTCTTCATGCCAGGTTTACATTTTATTGTCGCAGAGATCATCCTAGGATGAAAAAGGGACAGGGTGATAGTCCTTAAAAAAGGGCAATTTAAGCTTTCAAGGGCATGTCAGAATATAAAGAGGCACTATACGAATATAAGAATCTGTAAGGTGCTGACTAATGTCAACAAAAAGGAAAGGGATACCGCAACGCAATAAATGTAAACAGAGAGGAGAGGATGGCGCTATGAATGAAATTGGGGCAAGAAGAGCTGCAGGCAGGGCACTGTTTTTGAGTGGCTAAATGGCACCAATTTTTTTTTCAAAGTGCAAGTAGGGCGGGTAGGGCACAGCGCCCTTCAAAAAACACCTAGGATGAACAGAACCTGATTACCGAATAGGCCCATAAGGCCTGTGCCTCAAAACTACAATATTTATTATTTATACTTGTGGAATGTGATAGGAATAGGTGTGTGTGTGTGTGGGGGGGGGGGGGGGGGGGTAAAATAACAGCAGGCCTGTAGTATCAGAAAGTGTTAATCAGGCCCTGAGGATGAACACTGATTGTTGACTATACTTGTGTGTCATTGCAATCGGACAATAGTGATCATTGTTTTTAGCATTTCTCTAAGAGACATTTAAGAAATTGAAACTTGTTGGAATGTTTTCATTTTTTTAATTACAAATACATAAAATACATTAGTAAATTTGTTTTAATTAATCATGATACTCACACAAAGGGTTCACATTGCCGCCTATCTTCAGCACTTACCTGCAGAGATTTCTGTTACTCTTGCAGCTTATAAAACTGGGCATATAACTTCATCCTATTTTACAAGCCGAAAAAAGTACAAATACAATGCTGCTGCTTCAGATGTACAGCAAAATTGTACGAGCACTCATTAGGCATAAAAAAATATGAACTGTATCGATCATATTCCTAAAAAGAAAAACAGACTACAATATTATAGGAAACTAAAAATGTAAACAAATTGTCACTTCAAGAGCGCAACCAGGAAAAGTTTTCGGAGGGCAGGGGGGATATGAAATAAATGGTGAATAAATAAACCTTGTATCTGCATGACATACAGCTTATGCTAACTAATCTGATAATTTCAGACAGAGAAGGGGATACAATTTATAAATTCACAGTGCAAAATAATAGCAACACACTGCATGCAGAATTCAAAAGAAGCCACACATTTAATACTATGTCACACGACATGTCACCCAAGCAGTGGCGTAACTAAGTGGGGGGGGGGGGGGGGTTAGGAACCCTGGGACCCAAATCACTATTGTCTATGGTAAAAATGAATATGCAGGATACATATGCAGACATATATGATAAAGTCAAAGTCAAACATTGGCACAACAGCCCCTCTGCAGGGACAAGACCTGCACTGCTCAACGGCGCCTTCGTGACCATGGACTCTGTGGTACAGATGCCATATACCTAGGCCCGGTGGTCAGCCTGACGCGAAGCCCACAGTGTTTGACCCCAAGCAAGCCTAAGTCCTCATTTTATTGACCCACTCAATGGATGAAAAGCTGAGTTGACCTTGCCCAGCCTGGGATTACACATATGATCAGTATGCACAAAAACTATATACATGTTAATGCATATGCTTGTATTAATATGAAAGTGACCTTCATTAGCAATGTCTACCCCAGTGCCCATATTTAGTCGGGTAATGCATGGAATTTTAAATTGCTGTCCATTAAGAAAATAAAATCTGATTTTATAAACTGATAATTGAGCATGTAAACAAAACAATTCAAACATTTTTTTAGAAAAAAGCAATATGTAGATAAATCTAACTAAATTAGAGATGGATTGCATTGGCTTTACTGATTAATAATGTCAAAGAAACATGCTTAATTCAAAAATTCGTGGTTTTATTAATCAGTAAATAATAGTACTACTAATTAGTAAAATTGTATTAATTTTCTTTAAATGTGGGAGAAAATTTCTAACACTGTTGGACTGTTTACAATTTTATTTATGAGGTAGGATGACAGAAAATCACCTTATGATTGAAGAAATCATAAGGTGAAAAAACAATACCAGTTTGGCTGGCTTTCCGATTAGCTACCGCTTGGCGACTTCCTACTAATGGCGCTGCGGCAGGAGTGATTTCTCCCATTACTTGGCAAGCCTCTCCGTTCGGTAGGAATGGAAAACGGGTCTGCGATTGTGATCCGGGACTGATCGTAACGAGAGCTGTCCGCTTAAAACGAATCGGACACTGATGCAGCTCATTTTAAAATGATTCGGTCGTGGATAGGATGCAGTGGCTGTTTTAAAAGAACTGCATCAGTTTATTTGAAAGTGGTTCCGTTTTTGTTTCGTTTGCTAGTCTTTTCTCTTTCCGGCAGAGCAACTCTATAGTTGGTTTTTATACAAACATATCCGTTGAATAAAAAACTTTCATAATTAAGAGTACGGCAAAAATTCACGTTTTGTTAGGTTTTTGATTATTAAAAAAAAAAAAAAAAAAAAAAAAAAGAGAGAGAGAGAGAAAGAAAAGAGAGGAACTGTTTCTGTAGCTAATCTAAAATCCTTATTTATTGTAAATGAAAAGAGATAGTGTTCAGTATACAAATAGCTATAGGGGCGACTATATTAATTACAGTAAAACCTGACAACAGCAATACTTAAGGGACCAAGACCAAATAAAATTTATCCAATATCGTTATAGCGAGGTTTTACTGTATTATAAATTTGAATCGATTACGCAAGTTGCGCCTACACGATCAAACTCCTTCTCAATACCAGGTTTAACATGTTCACTCTCTTACATTGCGAAGATATAACAAGAATTTTGAGGTGCGTGAATTCAATATTATTCAAAATTTGAATGGATTACGCAATTTGGGATTACATGTTGTAGACCGACACAAATTTTTACTTTCTTGGCATATCCGAATGGTCCGCTTTTGTGTAGTAAATTAGCTGTACAGTTAGTTTTTATACAAAGATGGGTACGCGGAATTTTTTTTAGGTTTCTACTACATACTTTTTATTTATATATAAAACTGATTTAAGTTTTCTTTCAAAAATAATAATCAAATAACAAATAAAATCTTTTAAAAAATATATTTCTTTCGTTGCTTTATAATATTTTCTTCCAAAAATTCACCTATTACAATACAAACTTACACCTGTAAACCTGTACATGTGATGGTGCCATTTTCATGTACAGGAAATGGCTCCGTTCCATGTTTTTATGGGAACGGAGCTTAGCGACTAGGGCACTGCGGGATACTATTCGTTTAATAATAACATTATTAGAAAGCTGATGATTTCAATTTTAACAACTAGTAAACAAATGTAAGATATTCATTGAATGGGTAAAGTCACTAATACAGTTGATCATTAATAAAATCTTTACATTATTTTGGACATTAACATTCTGGGCTTTACATATTCTGGACAATCTCTAGCACATTATTTTGAAAAGAGATTCTACTTCTAAAACACATTTTTGCTGATTTTGATAAAGATTGGGGGGGGGCAGATTTATGTACCCAAGGATCTGTGCAGAAGAAAACTGGGTCTATTTTGTGGCCCCTTCACAGAAATGCAATCGATTAAAGCGGCCCTTCATTGGCATTTCACCCTACATTTTAATCTGATTTATCAATTATTATTTTTTTTAACGCGACTTTTATTAAAAATTGGTATGAAATTTCACAAAAATAAGTATTGAAATTCACAAAATTAAGTATTGAAATTCACAAAAAAAGCAGTTTTTCACAAAAATGGGAACTCAGGAAAAAAATTCTGAATCGACCCCTTGTATGTGTTTGTTAAACTGAATTTAGGTGGTGAGAAATAACTGAATTCATTAATCCAAGTCTAAGGAAAAAAACATTCCTTTTCTATAAATATATTTTCCTTGGAGTCTTTCAAGAATGCTTAAGAAAAAAAATTCTAGATATTAAAATAATAAGTTTACTCCTCTCTTTTCTTTATGAGTTTATTCTGTTACCTTCTAAGGTTCAGAGGGCTAACGATGATAATTTATAAACTTGAGAAGAAAAATTCTTCAATATATATTTTTTTTCTTTTGAGTCAAAATCTGTTATATATTATGCTCTTGAACTTGCATAGTTTTTTGTATTATTTGGAAGTCCTTTCATTGGTGTAGTAACAGATAGTTACTAAGGTATCGGACTTACGATGAAACTTATCACGGTGAACGTACTCGTTAAATCTGTGAGGCTTTATGTTCTTCTCTGTTGTCTGCACTGCTAAAAATGATTTACTTAAAAATGAGTACTTTAATGTACTCATATTTTTTTAAATACATTTGCATCATAAACGAGTACATGGCGTGCTTAAATATAAATAACCATTCAAACTGAAAAATAATCATGAAAAAAAGCGCACCCGGAACTGAATGGGTTTGTATTTCGTGAAGAGAAGAGGGGGGGGGGCTGAATTTAAAAATATGTGAGAAACAAGTGGGTGTCCAAAGGGCTTAAACAGGGGTACATTAGTGTATTTGCCCTGATTTGTAAGTATACAGTCTCACTCTCCTACACTCTACAGAAGACCCTACAGACTCTAAGAAACTCCTTCTCCAGATTAAAAAATAAATAGAAAATAAAAAACGGAGTAATAATAACAATAATACTAATTTCAGCGTTTTTTTAATAAACTGATTGTTCAATTTGTTTGTATTCTTAAGACAAAGTCCAGAACTAGTGATTCAGTGACAAATTACAGCAGTTTCGAAAAATTTAAGTACCATCTCTCACCTAACAGGCAACCCTAAGAATCTAAGACTCCACAGATTTAGCATGCACGTTCTCTGTAATATGTTATCACATCCAGTCTGATTTGTAATCAGCTATAGCTTATTATTATTACTGGTTTTCTTTTTATAAGAGCAAGAGTTTATTCAGATTCATGGTAATCTATCTTGTTAACTCTTTGGTTTTAAATAATAATTCTTAGAATGAATGATTTATAAGTATATAGTATATTTACATATAAATATTTTTATTTTATAAAGTATTTAATATAAATATTGCTACTTTTATTTTAGACATACCTTTTTTTTTTCAGAATTAAATTATGATAATAATAAGTCAATTTAAAAAAACTTCCTTAAAAAAAACTTTTAAAATCAAATGTTAGTATAAGTGTAATGTTTTTAAACGAATTTTCATTTCTAAATTCTAAAAAAAAAAAAACCCTTCTTAAAGGAAACTGGCTAAAAAAATTCGCCGCAATAAAATAACTTTATAATTAATTCTATATGTATAAGGTCAATATCTAAAGAAGAAAATCCTAGGTCAGTGTTTTTTAGGGACCCTCTATAATAGGGGTTGAAAGTTTTTATGATTTTTATTTAATATTTAAAATATTAAAATTTTTACTTCCAGCTTAAATTATCATATTCACGTAGCAGAATTCCAAAAGCTTAGTACGAGAGATTCAAGATAGAGATGTGGAAGAAGTTAAAACTAAGAAAATAAATAAAAAATTAAGGATTACTATTTCAAATGAACGGAAACATCTGACAGATTATTTTAGAGATAAATTTCTATAAGTACAAAACTGTTCCTTTTTATTATGTTCCGAAGTTATTTTTATTTTGTGGTTAAGACAGATCTACACAAAGGATGTCTGCTTAATTAGGGTATGCCTTGGGCAGACGACTTTTTCAGGGGCTTTGACGTGTCTGGAGAAAACAGCCGCGCGGTAGGCAGGAACCCTACTGCTATACACTTCAGTAGTTTACCAAATTGTCATGAAATTAGTAAAAAGTATTTATACTATAATGCAAAAGGTCAATACTTTTTTTAAAGCTTTATAAATTAAATTTATATCTTCTAAAGCTCTTTCACTACTTTACAAAACTCATTTAACTTTTAAGATTAAAAAATAAAAAATAAAACTTGCTGAAATAAGCAAGAATGACGATATATAGAAAACTAAATGGATAAATTATCGAATATTGAACTTCATATATGAAAAAAATACAGCAAGAAGAAAAAAATATCTACTAAAACAGCTATTATAACTTGATGTAAAACTGTGAGAACAACTCAATTAAGAAAAGGGAAAATGTTATTAACTTTTGTTCACTAAATAAAACTTTTTTTTTTTTTTTTTGCATAAAATATCTTGTATTCCATTGAAAAATAAAATATAAATAAATAAATATTTTAAAGAAACCCTAATATTTAGAAATAATTTTAAACCAGTACAGCAGATTGGGAATGAGAAAAATTGTTAAACCAAGCGCTTAAAAAATAACCCTGTTTAAATTAAGCAACCTTGACAGAGAACTTAAAAAAAATCTGGAGTGACTCCACTCGACTTTCCGAACACTTACGATTAAGATCATTACCAAGCATTTAAATAAATTTTAATCGATGAATAATTCAAACATATATACCAAATTGAAGCTCGATCGAATGTACCGTTTAAACGCTAGCGCACTTTCCAAAATTTTCCTCCATAGACCATAATGTAAAAGAAATCTTTGTCGTAGCCCTGTAGAAAAACTGTAAGTCCTATACACATCAAAATCAATACCGGTCTTGCGAATGTGGTTTATAACATGTATACCCAATTTGAGCTTAATCGAATGTACCGTTTAAACGCTAGCGCACTTTCAAGAATTTCTCCCCATAGGCCATAATGTAAAAGAAATCTTTATTTTATCCCTGTAGAAAAACTGTACGTCCTATACACATCAAAATCAATACAGATCTTGCGACGGTGGTTTATAACATGTATACCCAATTTGAGCTCAATCGAATGTACCGTTTAAACGCTAGCGCACTTTCCAGAATTTTCCTCCATAGGTCATAATGTAAAAGAAATCTTTGTCGTAGCCCTGTAGAAAAACTGTAAGTCCTATACACACCAAAATCAATACCGGTCTTGCGACGGTGGTTTATAACATATATACCCAATTTGAGTTCAATCGCATGCCCTGTTTAGGAGCTATCGTGTTCACTCACATACATACATACATCTCGTAAAAATAGCATAAATGAATTCAGAAGACCTCAAAACGTGTAAATACACCAAAATCTCGAATTCGAATTTTTTCATGATTACAATACTTTCCTTACATGGTACATGTTCGGAAAGTAAAAAAATATTTTGTCAAGACACAGACTGGAGTTCCTTTTCGCATTTTAAATCAAACAGTTAAAATGACCCGTTAAACAAATGTTAAAAAAAAAAAATAACACGAAGTTTGGAGGAGGGAACGTGCCCCCCCCCCCCCACACACACACACAGAGAGATTAGTCTGTTAGACAGACAACAAATCTGTTTGTTTTAAATTTTTAAACAAATTATTGTTTAACTGATTTTGGTAAAAAATTGGGGGGAGCATAGGGAAATACGTCCCCCCCCCCTAATCATTTCAGCACTACCATAGATTTTCCTCGATTTGTTTTGATAAAAATGATTTCATCCATTCTGTAGATGTATTCGGATATTTCAGAAGAACCCCCTTCACCCATCGCAACCTCCGTTTTAACCCCCGAGTTTTAGTCTATGGTTTTAGTGACCGGATGTGTTATCCATCATTCATCAACGCGCGACGAAGAAAGAGAGTATACACCTTCACACTGTCTACACTCTTCTCCCGGGGCTATTTCTTTGTTTGTGCTTCTTGACAAAACGTGAACGTGACCTTGACAAACTCCTTGACAACCCAGTAGTCAATTGTGGGGGTTCTATTTGGGGGGGGGGGCGAAGGGGCATTCAGAGTATGACGCATGTTGTTAGTGTAAAAATGATACAAAAAAATTGAATACTTAAAAAAAAATTCACTTCACTAAAAGGCGCTCTTTCGGATGCCCACTCCTTCCTTACATTTTTTATTTCAAGCGACCCCCCCCCACACACACACACACTCACATCCAAAAAAATAAACCCCTTCAATATTGTGCGCTTTTTTCCGGGTGCGCTTTTTTCCGCCCATCGAAAAATAAGCATGTGGATAAATATAATATAATTGGTGTAGTAACCGATAGTTACTAGGGTATCGGACTTACGATGAAACTTATCACGGTGAACGTGCTCGTTAAATCTGTGAGGCTTTATATTCTTCTTCTCTGTTATGGTGAGAAGTAGTATTAATGAAGATACCGATTTTCTTTGCTAATTTTTGCAATTTTAGTACACGTTCTTAAAAAAAAAAATTAAATTAAAAAAAATAAAATAAAAAAAGCCAATGACATATAACAGGGTTTTCATTGTGGGAAAAAAAATGGGTGAGAATTTTTCACTATAGATGCGAGTTGGGTAAATACCCAGTGGGTAAGGTATTTATAAATGGGCACTTTCACTTGCCTCCGGTAAACACCCCAAATCAGAGTATTTATGAATTTTAGTTATTTTTATAGCATGTAACTGGGCCTACAAGTCTGCAGGCCAGCCCTAGTTACATGCAATAAAAATCAAACTGCGAGGATTTTACGCCACTTTATGAAAAATGGAAGCATGCGCGACTTTTTTTTTTTTTTTTTTTTTTTTAAAGGGTCCAAATCTTTCGAGAGGCGATAATTTTGTGCAGAATGAAACCAATTTGTAAGGGCGAGAATTTTTCACAGTAATAATTTTTTAATGAGAGGAAAAGAAAAGAAAAATGCGCGTTTCTCGGTCGCGTTCTAGTAAACACTGTATTAAAGGATTAATGTATTAAATTTATAATAATGAAAAGAATTTAACAATTTCTTTATTATTTTCAAGATACAGTACCATATTCTTGTATAGTTCCTTAACAAAACAGTTTGTAAGCCTAGTATTTTTAAGAACACCCCCCCCCCCTTTACAGTCAAGCCTTTTTGACAAGAACAAAAAATGCGTGTCTCAGTTAAAAGCAGTTAGTATAATAACTAAAATTTCTAACAAAATGCTTTCCGTCGAAAATATTGTTTGCAGAGGCAAACAAAATATTTGACATAGACTAAGCGCTACAGTAGTTAATTAAACAAAAAATTTAGCGTCTTATTTGCTATAACCTGTTAGCTTCATCCTTGCATAGACGCGGCCGCGATTCCTTTTCTGTGACCATCATTGCTTCCTGGAATACGTCTTGTGGTCATATGCCATAGTAGGAGTAATCAGAGACCTAGGCCGGTAAGCAACGATATGCATGGGAGTGGATTCACTGCTGTCGAATTCTTTACAACGATGGAAGGATGCAGGTTAATTATTCATTGCATCAGGCGCGTAGCCAGAAAAAAATGTCTCAAGGAGAAATGAAGAATATTCGTGTATCAATAGATGGAATTTTGTACGATACAACGCTTATGCTAAGTAATTTAAAAATTTGGGAATATATATTCCGATATCCCCCGCCCCCACTGCGTTACATATTGTGTGCGCCAGAAAGATTGTATTGGAAAGGCTTTTGTAATCATTGTTTCAGTATTTTTAACTTTGTTATGATTTGTTTCGTCCTCCCCACCCCCACCCCCAAATATAAGCCAAAGTAGTTTTGACGGTAAGTACTCTACATCTTAAAGTCTATTTTAATCATTTGAAGGAACCCCCCCCCCCCTGTCGAATCCAGTGAAAAGTTTCAAGAGGGGAAGAGCGTTAAATGTATACAAGCATTTTATTACAAATGGGCCAGTCGTTTTTCTTTTTTAACTATTGAACCCAGGTTTAACCTGTTTATCTCGCAAGGGTGGTCTCTATCTGAGCAATCAAAGACACACATGCAGGTAGGAACACTGGTCACAAAAAGTGAGTCCTTTCCGCTCCGTCCTTTAAAAAAATGAGAGCGAGCATGGTAAACATAGGTTCAATGGTGGATTAATTCCCTAAAGATTCAGCAAAGTTTTTGATTCAAGTGTGCTCAGGTAAAGGCTGAAATGGTAATCGCCCCATAGCCCTCCATTTGGATTCGCCACTGAAACCCTGGTTGTGTTTTAATAGATCAAATCATCCTGTCCTCACAATTTAGAAATAAAAATTACTTTATCAGCGCGAGGTTAAATAAAGATTGATACATTTTTCAAAGGATGATGTGTACTCCCCCCCGCCCCCCTTCCCATAAATAAATAAACAGTCTCGATTAGCGTTTTTTTTTTTTTTTTTTCTGTACCACGTTTTTTTATTTTTCCTCTGTATGAGTTGTAAATCCGAAATTAAAAAATTTCCGAATCCTTTTGCTGAATAAATTTATGATGTTCAAAAATTTCAGAGTTCTTTTATTGGTTTGATAAGATTTTTCGAAGACTAGTTGGATTGGATTTCAATTTTAGTCATTCTGATTAAATTCGTGAAAATAATGCTCCCTAAATTCAAAAATTTCTGACTGTTTGGTTTTATTTGACTAATTAGGGAAGTTGAATTTTAAAGCTCCACATTTTTTGACTTATTAAATTTAAATTTATTCACGCATACACAATTCCATTTTTAACGTATATAAATTTTCATTTAATAAATTGCTTTGTGTTTAGCATTCACATCAAGCTTTAAACCGTGCGAAAGCCTAATGATGGATTTTCGCGTTCGACCGGCATTTACTAGTCTACTCGTTTGTCAAAATCAAACCTGCTATACAAAACTATCTATTTCTTGCTAACTGAACTGTTTCCCCTCCCTCTCCCCTTTTTCCTTGAAAAATCTGTTGCACAGCCTTTTAAACTTGTCTGCCAGGTTGTTGACAAAAGGATTGTTCGTCGGCCGCCGATAAGCCTCTTGTAAAAGCTGATTGTCCACACTGAAAAGAAACATGTGGTCTTCTGGAATTCGGCATATTAAGATATATTTAATGAATTAATAGTTGTGTAAATAGTTAAATTATTTTGTATTATTTTATTGAGTGAGTTGTTTTAGTGCGTAAAGCAAGCTTTGTATTTCTTGTGTAAATGTGTCACTCTACAAAAGCATGTTGCATTTTTTTAAGGGCATACTTCACAATATACACATTTTTTAATAAAGGGGCGGGACTTTTTTTTTTAAAAATAAGACACTTAAAAAGCATTTTGGATGATACATGATTCGGTAAATAATTTTCAGCTATGATTTTTAGATTTGAGGTATGGACTCTTATATATGGGAGCAAGTGGATCGCAACTCCCCCCCCCCCCTCTTTACCCGTCGCTATGGTGTACATTTACGACCAGCATACGCATCGAGAATTTTTGTATCACGCGTGCTCAAAAATCTCGGGCGTTTCCGCACATTTTCTTCCTTATTTTTGCGCGAATCCCACTTATTAAAAAACCTCTCACGTTTCTGTACATTTTCCTCCTTGCACATTTTTACACCTCTTTGTACATTTTCTGCCTCGCTTCTAAATACTTTCAGCATATTGTTTATAATAAATAATAATTAAATTGGCAAATTGTAAGTAATAGAAGCTGTAACGTAATAACTTAAAATAATTTCAAACTGTACAAGGAAAAATAAAATAAAGCCAATGAACAAATTCGTAAAAATAGAAATAGCAAAACCATTCCTGAAAATCACACATCCTGAACATCTGTTCACATTTTCCTAATTTCTGCGCTTTTACTCAAGTACCGCGTGTTCAGAAATTTCCGTACATTTCCTAATTTTCTTAATTGTCTTTGCGCTTCTGCGCGAATTCCGCGTGTTCGAAATTCTATAAAAAGTTTAGTACATATTTTCTCATTTATATAATTTTATCATCAAAGCTTCTCCCCTCCCCCTCCTCCGGAAAAAGAAAGCAATAGTAAATTTCTCTGCATTCTGCTAGATTAAATAACCATTGCGAATAGAATTATAATAAATACATATATAAAAAGAGATAAATTATCTCTCAATTTCATTCCAGATGCTATTTGTTATTTTATTTATTTGTATTTTGTGGTATGCATATATTCATTGTGATATAACTTGCTAACTTGAGCAGTTTTTAAGCGTATCACCACCACAGCATTCGCAGACATTTATAATACAGCCATAGAACTTAAGATCAAATATTTAAATGGTTGTAAAATTTCTAAATATTTTAGTGAGTATATACTAAGTAGTTCTATGTTGCAAAAACATTACTTTCTTCAAATATAAAAAAAGTGCATGTCTTTATATTCTTTATAATTCATATTGTCTAGGGTTTAAGCTGAGCTCAAAAATTCTTTATGAAAAAAGCTTTAGCAAAATGCTAAAAGGGTAATTCTATTTTTTCTTGACGGGATATAGTGTCTGATATCCTTTTCCTCTATTGTTTTTTCCGTAGTCTTGAAAATCATAGACGTGCATTTTATATATTTGAATTCAATGTTGAAAATAAAAGATTAAGCCCACAACCCTTCTGTATAATCATTCCATACGAGGAGGTTTTTACTTTTATTCCTGTTTCTCTTCCATATTTCAGTTCCAAATTTTCTCTGAAAGCTTTCACAAAAAAGCGAAAACCCTTTAGTTTCATTTTACCATTTTTGACAAGTCTTTTCGCATTATGCGAAAAATGCGTATCATAAATAATGACATTAAACAATCCCACCTCGAAGGGGTGGGACCCGAGAAGAAAATCTGACCTGACCATATTATACACGGAGAACATGCGCGTTAAATCTGTAAGGCCGTGTATCTTTTTTGCATGGAACTAGCAATTCTGTTCTTAGTTCTATATTTGTTTTAGATTTGCGCCGCTCTCTTGGATTCATATTAAAATCTGAGCAAGCAAAGCCTGATAAAATATGTGGATCACTCAATTCAAGCAGCTTTAAATAGATGTATAACACAAAATATAAATACAGTCGAATCCAATTTTAGCTAAGTCCGTTACAGCGTAAATCTCGCTATTGCGAAGACTTTGGTCACCCGCCAATCAAATTATACAGTATGGAGATGCAATATCAGTAACAGCGAAATTTTGTCAGAGCGAAATGATGTCTCTAGTCCCTTGGACTTTGTTAAAACGGGATTCGAGTATAACTCATTTATTTTCTTCTCTGTTGTTTACTTTTTTTTTTGTAAGTGGGCAAAATAAGAAATCCTGATGAGTTTTTCATTTTTTAAATAACATTTTTGGAAGATAAAAATACAGATTATGAATTATTCCGGTTATTAGACTTCCGGATTTCGGACTTCCTACTATAGGTAATAACTTATCCCGGTGGCTGAAAGAAACTCACCGGAGAAAAAAGCGCACAATATTGAAGGAATTTACTCTTTTGAGTGAAAGGTGGGCATGAAATAATAGAAGTGAGAATGGAACGTGCGTCCAAACGGGGCGTGAACAGAGTTACATTAATATATTTAGTATTTATCTCTTTTGGAAGTTTCCATTAAAATTAGCTTCCCCTCCCCACCTTCAAAAAAAAAGTTTCAAAAATCTTTTATTTTTTCTCATAAATACTTCTGCTTAACTGTAATACATCTGAATTTTTTAAATAAAGTATTGTGTATAATTTAAAATGCTTTTTAAACATTTTATGAGTTTTATTTGACTACATTCCAAATGCTCCTAAAAAATCATCATACTTTTATGCACTTCTGCACCCCCCCCCCCACACACACACACTCACAAAATAAGAAATTAAATAGAGTAAAAATCTTTATGTACTATTGCTTTCTTATAATATTTCTGTTGATACTAAAGTATAACAGATTTTCACAGTGTAAAATAATTGTTTGTTTTGCACTACAAGAATTTCTTCTTCATTTTTACATAACGATGAAAATATACTCTTGAAAATAATAAAATAAAGAAATTATTTAATTCTTTATATAACTATTAGTGATGCAACGGATATCAATATGGCCGGATACCAGGTACCGACTGTCCGGCCAAACTTTTAACCGGATATCCGATTATCCGGCAGCAGTATATTTTCTCCTTTTTTGTTTTATTTTTACTTGTTTTCTTCGATTATTGAGCTATTACTTTTTCTTTAAATTTTCTCATTAGTTTCAAATAATTTAATTCAAAAATCAGAAATCCTTTTGGTATTGTTTCCATGAATTGAGTACCAGTTTTACTGCAATTAAAGTCATACAAATAACAATGTCATGGATGTTCTCCCTCCAGATTTAGATAAGTATCTTAAAAGATCAGTTTTTGAAAGAAAGACATCTCCTTTCAACTGTTAGAAAATCAATGTAACAATTTTCCATACTTTTATCAAAATTAGGAGGGGGGGGGGGGAGATTTTCTCACCAGCCAGCAGTACTACAACAAGTACACTATTCTCATAAGCAGATCAATTTATGGTGGAAAAAATGGTAACCGAATTCGTACAAAGATGGATAATTTCTTCCAGTAATAATTTACTCCAATCTTAAAAAAAGATAGTACTTAATTTTTTTCCTTTTCTATAATGCTAAAAATACATTCTAATAAGTATTGAAAACAAAATATTTTCACAAAACTTTGTTTCTGCGCATTTTTTATTATTACAGTTTTTAGAATTTATTCATTTATTATGTTTATTTATGTTATTTCTCTGTATATAAGTTTAGCCCGGGTGTACTGCCGGATATTTGTAATATCCGGCTACTGCCATATTGGCCGGATGCAGTTTGTTTGCCCGATATCCGTTGCATCCCTAATAGCTATTTATTAATTAAATTAATTATAATTTGTCAATAATTTAATTTGATTGTTTTGTAAAACAAAGACCAGAATGTGTCATGCTGCAACCAAACGAAAAACAAAGCAATTTCGAATGACGATAACTTTAAATTTTAAGTATAAACCCAGTTTTAAGTATCTCTCACCAAAAAAGTAACCCAGCAAAGCGATATACGGCCCTACAGATTAACGTTCTCATCCACCGTTTCTTTCAGATTATTCTTTGGTCCTCAGCCCGATTCCCCGTCGACTGATCTATTACTAATTAAATTAATTTTAAATAAAGTTACAAAACTGAAATAAGTAAAATCTAATATTATAATTTTGTTTCGATTTTGTGGGATTACGTCCGATTATGTGCTCTAAGGATCTAAGCTGAAGGGGGGGGGGGGAGGTGCCGTCCTTGGGTGTCTTTCTAAAAGGTTCTAGTTCTACCCCATATTTACGCAAAGTTTCGGAGAAAACCACAGAAAACTCCGAACAGTTAGGTCGAGAAACGCGACTTGGGTTTGAACCAGGCACCTTTCGTCTCCCAGTTGAGAGAGCTATGCTCTCGTCTGCTGCTCGAGCGTAATATATGAAAGTATTTTAAAACAACTCAGAAATTAAATGTAATTTTACAAAAAAAATTCACATTTATTCGATTATTCTAAAAATGTTGCAATAAAATTATAATTTTACGCATGTAAACCTTTAATGTAGCTTATTTGAGGTAGTGTGTGTGTAAGGGGGGGGGTAGAGAAATAGATCGAAGCATTTCATTATAGATGGGTAATTTATTTTAAAATCTTGCTCCTTGTTTTAACCTGTCCACGTACGTATTATCCACCATCGGACTACATTTGTCAACAAATGCGAGAGGAGTTTTTCTTCTTGAGGAGTTATGATAAATACCAGAGTTAGTCTTACTCGTATCTGATTTTGGAAGCGCGTTTCTACCCCTCCACCCCACCCACGCACAAAGTCAACAACAAAGTATTTAAATATATATATATATATATATATATATATATATATATATATATATATATATATATATATATATATATATATATTTATTTTAAATCAGCCTAACAGAAAAAGTAACATTAATTGGTGCACCAATATATTCTATTTTATAAATGTACAATTTATGTTTGTAATATTCTTGTTTTCTGTTCTAATCGATTAATAATGACAGGGATTTGGGGGGGGGGGGGAAGCAGACAGCATTTGACCCTACTATATTAGCGCAGTCCCATGTCCCATTGTTCAGTTCCCTTCTTCGCTTGGGGCAGTGCTCACACCGCATTGTTCGTCTGTCGGTGTTTTATTGAGATCAAAGACATTCCCGTGCTCAGTATTTGCGTATTTTTTTACAGCAACTTGGGCTGAACGGGTCGGACAGGAAAAAATTTTCCCTTTAATTTTGTGTTCATTTACGACTGTCACTTGCTATTTAGCAGATAATGGACGGAAAAAACTTCAGTATTGATTAACCAGTTAATATAAAGTTTTGTATATTGCTATAGTGTTGTTTGATTATGAAAAATACTAAAACAAATATCAGTCTTTAACTTATTAAAATATGCTAATTAATAATACTATCTAAAAATGATTCATCCGCATTAAATTTTTGTTGAATCCACTAAAATTTGGTTGAAAGGTCCATCATAAATGTTTGAATAAATCTCACTACTAGTTTTATCAATTTTTATTTATTTATTTTTGGAATTTTCATTGGTGTGTTGTTATTAGTATTATTTTTAAAATCTTTTTTTTAAAAAAATTAATGATTCAGACTGAATTTGTTTGTGTGATTATGGCCCGCTACGATAGGGTGATCTGCCAAGGATGGGGGGGTGCCTTGGTAGGAGAACTTTCTAAGGGGTTCTAACGCATATTCACGTTACATCTGGAGAAAACCTAAACTCCAGACCGTTAGATCAACAGAAGCGCGAAGGCACCCGAACCCGGGATCTGATTCAGATTGAAAGAGAATGAAACAAAATATTTTTTTATTGGGGACTTGAACCTTGGAACACCGTATCTGTAATCAATCTGTATTTTAACAGTCAAGCATTTAATTAAAAAAAAAGTGAATGTGATACATTTACAAAACTTAAAGGGAAAGTTTTAATTATTTTTGTTGGAAAATATGTATTGACAGTTTAAAAAGATTTTTTTTTTTCGGGGGTGGGGACCAATGATAGTTGGGAATTTATAATTTTCGAGTTTTCCAAACAAGGAACGCAGCCAAAATATTTAATAATAATAAAAATTTTAGGAACGGAGTAAGTTTCTTTCTGACAATTTTTTACTCTCACAATATTTATTTATTTATTTATTTTAAAAAGAAAAGAAAAAGAAGGTCTGATTTTTCAAAATTTGATGCAATGAAGCTTTTTTGCAGAAGAAATTATCTTCTTTCTTGATCCATAATATTTTAAAATACTTTGATTAAATTTAAAAAGAAACGTAAGTTTAAGACACTGGACAAAATGAAAGATCTTTCACTTTCATAAATGATTTAATTGTAAATATGAATTGAAAAAAAAAATCCCACTTATGAAATTTTTTTTCAAAAGTTGCAGTTTTTAGTGCATACATGCGTCAGTCGTCACTACAGGGGGTAAAGTGACATTGTCCTTGCGAATTTTACGACTTTTTAATGATCGCTCGAGATCCTCCGACAAAAGATTAATGTGCGAAAACAAAAACCCAACCCTCAACACAATGGGGAGAGGACGTTTCTGCCTGCGTCTATTTGGATGCATTGCTTACCCTGTTCAGCGGCAAAAAAACGCAGAACTTATTTTTCTAGATAGGCGGATCTGGAGGGGGTGGGGCAGACACAGTTGCACTTGCACCCCTGAGACGAACAAAGTTCACACTATAGGAGATAGAATTACTATGCAAAATCAAAATTCAAATGATTTTATAAGAAAATGCAATAAAAATTAATAGTTCATTTCTGTGCAATTATTAATGATTAATCAAAATTACATTGTTTCCTACTATGCAGGGCCCGATTAAGGTACTTCGGGGCCCTAGGCACAGCATTATTTCGCCCCCCCCACAATTCCAACAATGACTATCCCTGCCCCCCCACCCCTCTAAAATTTTTAGTATGTACAAAATTTATGCAAATTGAAGAATTATTATGAATTCAAATCCAAATTCTTAAGGGACTGTATATACTTTAAATTTTTTCTGTAATTAAAATACTTTTTGTAATTACATATAATCATAAAGTGCCATATTTCCAACAATATGATGGACTATTTCAAGTTATACATCCTGATTTGGCAGCATTTGTATTGTTAAGTAACATAGCAAACGTACGCATTATCAAAAGTAAGAATTGTGAGATCATTTTTATCGCGCCTTAAAACACCATAGTTGTCGTAGATTTTCATCTGGGACCCTCAGCTTATTTTGTTAGCAATTTTTTTTTTCTAAATTTGTAAAAAATATCTTGCTGTTTGGTTTTGGGGGCCCCATAAAAAATCTGGGGCCCTAGGCACGGGCCTACTGTGCCTAGGCCATAATCAGGCCCTGCTACTATGTGCAATCGAAATAAAGCACGTAATCGACAAAAACACTTTAAAATAGAATACCTAATACATCAAATAAAATATTAATTAATTAAAATGAGCGTTACATAAAATACCTCAATCGAAAATTCCTTTAATGGGGTTAAATTAGTGTATGCCATAAAAAAATAATGCCATCATATACCGTCAGTAGCGGATCCAGGGGAGGGGCTAGGGGGCTTCAGCCCCCCCCCCCCAAAAGAGATTGCTCAAGGGTAACATTCTGCTTTATTATACACTTTAAATAGCTAAAATGGTCATATTTTATTACTTAGCCCCTCCTAAAAGCCTAATACATTGGATTAGACTAAAATTTTGATTTATAGTACATTTTAATTGGGTGAAATAAGCTTTTTAAAAAATTTAGCCCCTCCCAAAAAAAATTTCTGGATCCGCCACTGTATACCGTACATTTTCAACTTCCCGGTGAGTTTACTCCCCCCCCCCCCCCCCCTTTACTTATGAAAAGTGTGTATGGTTTTTAAAATAATCGAAAAAAAAAAGCGTGGAGAAAATATATAGTTTATTTTGAATATGTATAGCTGTTAGATGACTTGCGGTTATCATATATCCTTGCAGGGCGAAAGTGATTTATCTCACACAAAGCTAGAGCCTGACACACATTTTCTCGTACTAAACCAAAACCTTTTTCCCGACACAGCAATCACGAGTACCGAACAGAACCGATTCATTTCAAATACACCTGATTCACTAAGACTGTTCTGGTTCCGAATCACAGATATTTCCCCTTCCGATATTCCCATCCGGAGGTTGCCAAGTGAAACATGGGAGAAAGGCTGTCGCCAGATACAAAAGCGCGCCAGTAGTAGGAAGTCGCCAAGCGGTAGCTAATCGGAAAGCCAGCCGGTATCTTAAATAAAAGCACATTACAAGAAATCGTGTGGTTTAAAAAAAAAAAAAGAAAAGAAAATGCTATTGCAATGCACTCTGCATAACTGTGTAACGTGTATTAATCAGGAGTGTTAGAAAGAATATGAGTTGCAGTTCATGCATTGCAAAAGCGTATAATTAACATAAAGACGAAAAGAAACGATAAAAGTTTAAACATACTCACCAATACTTTAACATTCCCACTCTAACGAAAGCAATTACAAATCGCAAGTTTAATCTGTTTATCTTTGTACAAAAAATTAACTTTACAAAACACGACTGATGAACTTATATCGTTATTGAAATGTTTTAAAACACTTTTGCAAGTCATTTTATTTCTATTCGATCTATTATATTGCATTGCAAGGCTTAAACAACCACTTTCAGCCAT
>JAWZYV010011163.1:0-12860 GCA_038373885.1 Cheiracanthium punctorium
TGCCGCCACCACTACCAAGAGAGATTTAATTTTTCCATCTTGTCAGATGGCTTTCAGAACCTCTTGTAGATTCAAATTAAACGTATCATATTTTCCTTGTATTCTTCCTATATATGAGTTAAATATAATATTTAAAAAACGTTTAATTTCTTTTTTATTCATGTTGTATGTTTCTGATTTTTCTCTAGGTCCTACTGGAAGTCAGAGTGGTCAAACAACTCCTCCAGGAAATACAACATTTACAGGAGGTAAAATATAGTACTAAAGATTCGTATCTCTACTAACCTTGTGTACTGGATGCTATACTAGTAATAGATATATTTATCTTAAAACGTTATCATCATTTGTTATTTATGAAAATGATATTTCCATACTGTTATAGATATTTACAATAGGAATTTATATATATATATTATTATTTCGAGATGTATTTGGATTTAATAGGTAAAATTTATACGCCTTTTTGTTTTTTCTGGTGTTTTTATCCACTGTCACTACAGTTATTTCAAACGCCTCCACTACCAAGAGGGATTTAATTTTTCCATCTTCTCAGATGGCTTTCATCTGCTCTTCTAGTTTCAAATAAAACGTATCATGTTTTTCTTGCATTCTTCCTATACATCAATTAAATATAATATTTAAAAAACTTTTAATTTCTTTTTTATTCATGTTGTATGTTTTTTTTGCTCTAGGTCCTACTGGAAGTCAGAGTGGTCAAACAACTCCTCCAGGAAATACCACATTAACAGGAGGTAAAATATAGTACTAAAGATTCGTATCTCTACTAACCTTGTTGTTCACCTTTCCATTTTGTCAGATGGCTTTCATCACCTCTTGTAGTTTCAAATAAACCGTATCATTTTTTCCTTGCATTCTTCCTATATATGAGTTAAATATAATATTTAAAAAACGTTTAATTTCTTTTTTATTCATGTTGTATGTTTCTGATTTTGCTCTAGGTCCTACTGGAAGTCAGAGTGGTCAAACAACTCCACCAGGAAATACCACATTAACAGGAGGTAAAATATAGTACTAAAGATTCGTATCACTACTAATCTTGTTGTTAACCTTTTCGTCTTGCCAGATGGCTTTAATAAACTCTTGTAGTTTCAAATAAACCGTATTATTTTTTCCTTGCATTCTTCCTATATATGACTTAAATTTAATATTTAAAAAACGTTTAATTTTTTTTATTCATGTTGTATGTTTCTGATTTTGCTCTAGGTCCTACTGGAAGTCAGAGTGGTCAAACAACTCCTCCAGGAAATACCACATTTACAGGAGGTAAAATATAGTACTAAAGATTCGTATCTCTACTAACCTTGTTTACTGGATCCTATTCTAGTAATAGATATGTTTATCTTAAAACGTTATCATCATTTGTTTTTTATGAATATGATATGTCCTTACTGTTATAGATACTTACAATAGGAATTTATTTATATACAATTATTTCGAGATGTATTTGGATTTAATAGGTAAAATTTATACGCCTTTGTATTTCAAATAGATTTCTATATAATCTACTTTTCTCTCAGTTTACAAACCTTTCTGATATATTTGGATGAAGGTCTGAAATAAAGATCGTCCCATTTGAAAAACATCTTAGATTTTTCACTCACATTTGTCAGTTTTTTCACATTGCCTCTGTTTTACTGCATAATCTATTTTTTTTCTTTTTCTAATGATGCATTGTACAATGCACGAAAACTGTTGAAATTACTTCCGGATCAGAAGGGAATAAAAAATAAAAAAATACAAATTTGTAGTATCTAACATTTTACAAATTGATTTTCTAACCCTTGTTTCAACATTATTATTTTGTATAGCTCATAGAAGGAACTATTTTGTATTTCGTGAAAAAATAAATGCAACGGTTTTAGTATATGCTTCTATAAAAAAAAGTAATGATTCCAATTTATATTTAAAATTATTGATCGAGTTTTTTATGTATTTTCTCCAGTTTTTTCTGATGTTTTTATCCACTGTCACTACAGTTATTTCGGCCGCCACCACTACCAAGGGAGATTTAATTTTTCCATCTTGTCAGATGGCTTTCATCACCTCTTGTAGTTTCAAATACAATCTTTCATTTTTTCCTTGTATTCTTCCTATATATGAGTTAAATATAATATTTAACCCTCCAAGCGGCTGAGACGTAAAATTCCGTCATCTGTAAAACTCGTTCAAAGCGGCTGAGACATAATTTTCTGCTCCTCTTTTTCTACTTCGAAAGGGGTTGTGACATAAAATCCCGTTACTGCTTACCCCCACTCACCAAAACACCTGTGACACTTAGATTGATTTATTGCAAAGGAGGGGAGAGAGCACAATGGCCAAGACACGCCTACGATACTTGTAGTACTACTAATTGTAGCTTTCAACACCCCACAAAATTATTTTCAGATGTGGTGACCATACCTTTTCTAGCTAAAGAAGAGAGAGGCCGAATGGTTTCGGTATTTTTTCAGACAAGTAATCTTTTGAACCTGAGTCCCTTCTAAGCATGGTCGGGCACGGGAAATAAGTTTGAATATTTCGTTTTTTTCAAAGATCTCCAGGATACCTTTTTCATTTATAATAATTTTAAATGTTTAATGAAAATAACAAATTTTGAGTAAATATTTGACTTCTTTCATTTGTTACCTGAAATTGAAACCTTGTTGCCTTGAATAGAGCAAAACAGTTGGCATATAAAAAATATATATTTTATTAGAAGAGACCGATTTAACACATATGGGGTCTTGGGCTCTTGGGCACACATGCTTACGGATGAAGAGGGCTTTAAAGAAATGTGCTGCATATTATTATTTAAATTAATATAAATTTACATGTCATAAACCACTCCTGTATAAATATTCACTCTGTAATTATCCTATCATATAGTTACGCTGATCCGCGACTCACTCTCTAACAAATCCGGTCCGACCACTTCCAAACAAAACTTTTACCGTCATTAATCCAAACAGATTAAAAAGTTTAAAACTAAGTAAAAGTTTCTGTGTAAAACTTTGTGAAATTCACACAATTCGTGCGATCCTCTTGAAAAAGTTTCATAATTATGTAAATATATATATATATATATATATATATATAAACGATCTGCACGATTTTAAAAATCTGAAAATCCATCCTCTCTCTCGTTTTTAAGCGATTTTTTGCTATTTTCAGCTTTATTTTATTGCGCATTTAATCGCGTTAATTTTCCAGTAAAATCAAAATCAAACGTCAATTACAGAGGACTAAATTACAAGACAGTCGGAACACGTACTCAACTTCCCTCACTATTTTTAGGAGAGTCCAATGTCACTTACGTTAAATGTTTATCTTACATTTCATTGTTTACATCAATAATACTATAAGGACGTTTTGGCAACCAACTATGTTTCAAGAATATTATTTTTCCCATTCCAATTTTAATGAACTAACGCATTATGTAGAAGCCGTCTGGTGTTATAAAATAAAGTAAAGACAACTTCTACATAATGCGTTAGTTCATTAAAATTGGAATGATAAAAATAATATTCTTGAAACATAGTTAGAAGCTAAAAAATCCTTATAGTATTTTTCATGTAAACAATGAAATGTAAGGTAAACAAAGTGACAGTGCGCCCTCCTAAAAATAGTGAGGAAAGTTGAGGATGTGTCCAGACTGTATTGATGTAAACTAGTGCTCAGTTATTGATGTTTCAGTTTGATTTTACTGGAAAATTAACACGATTAAATGCGCGATCAAATTTATCAGTAAATCTCTATTACGTCCTAAAGATTAAAACAAATTTAAAATAACTAGTTGAAAAGAACAGTTGTCTAAGATAAAATTAAATTAAATCCCAGTTGGATTCAGTGGTGATGGGCCTCGGTCCCACAATGGCCCAGTGCACAAGGGGATGAAAATGGTAGATGGCTGAAGAGTAAAAGTCTAGGGTTCTGGGCTACCGCGCGGCTGTCGATCTAACGGTCTAGGGTTTCGGGCGGTTTCGTTAGATGTCTCGTGAATACGCGGAAGAACACTTGAAAAAGTCTACCGACCAAGGCATTCTGACTTGGCAGATACCCTGAGTGCAGGCCTGCAATTAATGCACTACACTACTCTCTATGATCTGTGAGGTTTCCCTGCTCACCTAGCATGGGTCTTTCAATAATCTGCCGGTTTAGCGGAGTGTTCAAAGATCCACGCTAAGAAATTACACATGTAAGAGAAGAGGAATCTTCTCAAAATCGTCTTTTCAATAATGAATGATGAGAGCAAACATCCTAAACCTGGTTTCAGACGATAAGTATTATTTAATCAAAATTTTAAATTTAAAAAGATCCATTTTTCTTACTAAATTTCTCGCATGTTGTCTCCTGCCGTTGAAAATTTTCAGGATTCTCCACTGTCTTAGTTTTACCCTAACTACAACATCTTTCCAGAAAAAATAACTTCCCACAATGAACTGCAAAATTTTTGTTGTTGTTGTGTTGGTGTTATGAGTCATGAGTGTGTGTGTGTGTGTGTGAGTTCATTTATGTAAAGATGTATACATGGTAGAAAAACTTTTCAACCTGTAAAGAATTAAAGAAATTGCTACGTAAAGAAATACACAGAAATAGAACAATTTGTATAAAGCCAAAATTTTTATCAGAGATTTCGAGACATTTAAATTTATACCGGCTCACATCGAAAGCGTCAGTTCGTCATCGATTTATTATTTTATTAATGCTGCTTTTAATTGAAGAATACGAATTTCAATTTCTATTTTTATTCTATATTTTCTGATGTACCCGCTCATCACACGGGAATAGAGATTACTTTAACAATTGGTTAAACTAAGCTGCCAAATAGGCGAAAAAGTAAATAAATAAAATTTACAATTACCTAAATTAAAAAAGAAAGATTAATTTGAGTGTAACTGTTTGAAATATGAAGTTCAAATCGAAGTGATGTTGCAAATCAAAGCCATCATATATAAGCACATGGAGGGAGAGAGGGGGTTTTCGTTTGATTATTTTGAGAAATCGCAAAATTATTAAATGTTTTATTCGAATTTCGAGTAATTTATTTTTACATATACATAACATGTTATAACTAGCTGCGTATCAGCTCTTCACGACGAAGAAAGTAATGATTTTTTTTTTACACATGTATTTTAAATTATTCCAGCTATACAGAAACTAAAAAAATGCAGAAAACTTTTACTCGAACCTAACGTTGCGTTATGGATATTAAAATAAGCTGTCATAGCTATCTCAATTGTCACAGGATGACCCAAAAGCTATATTGGCAGTGTTAGCGATGGAGTGACAACCCTTTCTTCTTTTAATACACATAAATTAGAAAAATGCTTTAGTTAATTAAGTAATTTAAGTTTTCCTATTCATCTGAAAATAAAATTTTAAGGAGTCGTAATAACCTGGTGTGCAGAAAGTGAAAGGATTCGTTTTCATATCTCGGCTGATCAAATTTCTATGTACATGACGCAAACGTGAACGATAAATCTGTGGGTCCGCAGCTCCTCTAGCTGTATATAGGCTGGTATACGGAAGGGAGTTGCGGATCCGGAAATAACATCCTTTTCGGTGATGCCCTACACTAAAAAAAAATGTAGTGGATTACTGAAAAAAGTAATGGAATCCTTGTTTCCTAGAGATTTCTTAGTAATCAACTGTTTTTTTTTTTTTTGAGTGCAAATTGTAGGGGAAAAAGATTGAGTGTAAATTGTAGGGAATTGTAGGGATTGAGTGTAAATTGTAGGGAATTTTGAGTGTAAATTGTAGGGAGCGTTTCTCCACGCTCTAGACGATCCCAAAGTCTGTCATAATAGCTATAAATCAGTCCCGTACTGCTAAGCTGTCAGTATTCGGCCATAAAAAAATAAAAATATTTTTTTTTTCAAATTTTTAAGCAGAAAGGCTTAATTTAAAATGCAGACATTTTCTAAGAAGGAAAGCGTTCGAAATAAGTTAAAAGGTTAACTCTAACATATTATATGTCATTCTAAATAGGTATGCAAATTTTTGCGATTTTAAATCGTTTGAAATAGCTTCTCGAAATTATTGAACTTCCACTTCTTTTAACAATATTACACGAATAAATTGTTTTCGCCTAAATAAAGCATTGATATAAGGATTAATATATATTAAGTACTTCAGTGGTCCAATTCCGAAGGATTTTTTATTAATTACATGTGGGAATGGCGTCAGTTGTACGTCATACATTTAAAATTCACAAACTTTTGTACTCATGTTTTTTTAACCATTACCGTTGACAAATTAGCTGCGCTTCGCTTTTGATTACTCCCTCTAACTCCATAAAGATGCGCAAAATGATACAGAGAAGACATAGGCGACCTTAAAATTTTGAAAATAAACCCGTTTCCCCCAAAATACTTAAGTTCAGAGCCTTATTATTGCATGGGAAAATTGGGACTTTGCCCAGGGCCCCCAATTTATAATGTTCTGAAATGGTCTTCTTTTATGTCAAATTTTTTTGAAAAATAAAACAAATTTCATGGATGGGGCTCCCAAAATTCATCAATGTGCGTGGCCGGTCATAATCAGACCCTTCTTAAATTTAGCCATTTAAGTCGCTAAAATTATTAAATATAGATAATTTAAATTGAATTAAATTTATTTAATTCAACTTAAGTCAATGCACTAGTGGGTCCTAATCGTGCGCGCAAAACTTGGTATAAGCGCGGAGCGTTCAATAATATTATATATTCACATAAAAGCGATCCAAAATAATTACTCATTCACGACATTTCTTTTGTTATCAATAAAGTCAAACCTTTACATGGCACAAGTAGATATGCTCCACATGGACCATGCTTTGTCAAATGAGGGGAAAATTATTAGCACCGTAAGCTATCACTTCTTTGTGAAAGAGGATACAAAAGAAATCTCTATGCAGAGAGATCTCTCATTGCTCATAAATCGTTATCTGTGTTGCTGCTGTTTATTTTTGAATATCTCTCTTTTGTGTGGAACTGGAAGAAAAAGTTTTTATTTCACCAGTCTTTGAAATGGACAGTGAGTCCGAATTAAATTAATTTCAAAAATGTTAATGACATAAAAGATTTTTCAATAAACCTCTGCCGCAAGAATTTATGAAACTTCGAATTTCAGTCAAAAACAAAAATTTTTAGATTTTGGTCTTATAAATCTTAAAGCGCATTGAACTTGCGTCAACTAAACATGTAGTTTTTATAAGTGCTAGTACATGTCTTTCAAAGGACACCTCTTTTGCCTTAGCAACTTGAAGGCGCAAGTTATGGTTAAGCCTTAAAAATCACAAAAAAATAAAAAATGCGTGTTTTTGTGGCCTTCAGTGACCTTGCGTCGATAACCTGCCACAGATTTCTCATATATTTCCTGAAGTTCCATCCTCTAACATTATAGATATGAAAAAAATATCATGGCAAGTTGTTCCCGCAAAGAGTTTTTGACCACAGCATTTTCTATGTCTGAGAAAAACGCCCACTTTTGCGTGCTGCACGGTCTTTTTTAGTGTTCTATAAAAAATGAACAACTCTACTTTGAGACAAAATATTCTGCATTTGCTACATTAATAAGATAAATAACAACTGGGAATGTTTTGGTAAAAATCTGAGATGGCATGAATCATAGGTGTATTACTTTCTCAGATTCGTGCTCTTAATTTTTCTTCGAATTTTTTCGCATATGCAGAATTTAAATAAAGGTCTTTAAAAACGTTTGTTATCTAACAAAGATTAATATAGATATTTCATTTAACAAATTTACTAAACAAGTCCTTTAAATGAAACATCGAAGAATTTTTAATTTTTATTTTTCTCGTACTCTTGAGATAATTTAAATGAAAGCTTTATTACCCTACACTCAAATACATTATACTCTCTCTCTCTCTCTTTTTTAACTGTCATATTTTTTTGCATTACAACTTCAAAAATGATCGAGTGAAAGCCAAATTTTCTATTTTTCTTTTCTAACTATATTTTTTTTTATGAAAAAATTCACAGTTCAAAAAAAAAAATATAAGAAATAGTAATAATTATATGGAACACTTTGCACATTTTATGAAGGACAGTGACATTTATATGAAGGACATTTATAAGGTGTTATGAAGGACATTTTATAAGGTTCAGGTAAATGGGATATATCTGACATTGGATACTTTATTGAAAATATGTACACAGGGTCTTATCGCATGAGCAAATCGGGGCTGTGTCCAGCGCCTCATCTTGAAAGGGGCCCAATTAGATATGTTATTTTTCGTTCATTTCTATCAAAGGTTTATAAAGAAATTTTTCAGATAAAGAAGTACAGTAAAAAGATAATCACTAATTTTACTATTTTTAGAGCACAAGCGTCATTCACACTACCTGCTGATTATGAGAGGGGACAAAAAACAAAATATCTCTTTTTCTAATCTTCATCAGACAAAAATCTGGCTCTGGGTGAGTGTGGTTTCCTAGAACGTTGCGTAGATTCCCGAGTATTTAGGGGGAAACGAGGGGGGCGGGGGCAGTTGGTCAGATTCACCGGACATGTGTTCCTTACAATACAAAGTCATTTATCAGTCGGCAGGTAGGCTGTCACGTCGGTAGCTTGTTAATTACCTTGTTTCCCACGCCTTAGATGTGGAAATGGGGGAAGCAGGTTTTTCTTGTGCATTTTCGAGAGATACAGATCCCATACAGTAAAATATAGTACTAAAGATTCGTACCTCTACTAACCTTGTTTACTGGATCCTATTCTAGTAATAGATATGCGATTCTTAAAACGTTATCATCATTTGTTATTTATGAATATGATATTTCCTTACTGTTATAGATATTTACAATAGGAATTTATATATATACAATTATTTCGAGATGTATTTGGATTTAATAGGCAAAAATTTATACGCCTTTTTGTTTTTTCTGGTGTTTTTATCCACTGTCACTACAGTTATTTCAAACGCCTCCACTACCAAGAGAGATTTAATTTTTCCATCTTGTCAGATGGCTTTCAGCTGCTCTTGTAGTTTCAAATAAAACGTATCATGTTTTTCTTGCATTCTTCCTATATATCAGTTAAATATAATATTTAAAAAACTTTTAATTTCTTTTTTATTCATGTTGTATGTTTCTGATTTTGCTCTAGGTCCTACTGGAAGTCAGAGTGGTCAAACAACTCCTCCAGGAAATACCACATTAACAGGAGGTAAAATATAGTACTAAAGATTCGTATCTCTACTAACCTTGTTGTTCAGCTTTCCATCTTGTCAGATGGCTTTCATCACCTCATGTAGTTTCAAATAAACCGTATCATTTTTTCCTTGCATTCTTCCTATATATGAGTTAAATATAATATTTAAAAAACGTTTAATTTCTTTTTTATTCATGTTGTATGTTTCTGATTTTGCTCTAGGTCCTACTGGAAGTCAGAGTGGTCAAACAACTCCTCCAGGAAATACCACATTTACAGGAGGTAAAATATAGTACTAAAGATTCGTATCTCTACTAACCTTGTTTACTGGATCCTATTCTAGTAATAGATATGTTTATCTTAAAACGTTATCATCATTTGTTTTTTATGAATATGATATGTCCTTACTGTTATAGATATTTACAATTGGAATTTATATATATATACATGTAAAGAATGGGTCTTACGCCATTCCTTGTTGAAATAATTGACGCAAATCCATTGGGGTTCTAGGTTAAATAGTTTATTTCGAAGTTCAGACAGAGGGCAGGAGTCGGGTCGGCGACCTTATTCGTTCCGTGGCTATCTTCTTACATCGCAGTCTAAAGGCTCGAAGCTAAGCTTTACGTTCCAAACTCCTAAAAAGCTAAGCGCGAAGTTAAGACGAAGCTCTCGAAATTTCCGCGCTCTTGCTTAAATACTCCTTAATTACCACATCTGCTGGCAGGGTGCAGCACGATCGCGAAGGCGTTACTCTCAAACGTAATTAGTTAACTAGATTGTCAATCAAGACATGAGAAACACCTGCTTACCCAGGAGTTCTAAAAGCACGTAGTAATGAAAACCACAGAAAACCGAAAATACTGCTGAATAAACAATTTTCTACTTATAGAACTTCAAAAAACGTCTCTGAGCGTAATATTTGTGTGGCCGAGAAACAAACTATACAGTAAGAGTAAAAGATTAAAGAAGGATTTTCAAATAACATTAAATTAAATAAGGTTAAATTAGCAAAGTTTATATTATTATTAAATACAATTATTTCGAGATGTATTTAAATTTAATAGGTAAAATTTATACGCCTTTGTATTTCAAATATATTTCTATATAATCCACTTTTCTCTCAGTTTACAAACCTTTCTGATATATTTGGATGAAGGTCTGAAATAAAGATCGTCCCATTTGAAAAACATGTTAGGGTTTTCACTCACATTTGTCAGTTTTTTCACATTTTCTCAGTTTTACTGCATAATCTATTTCTTTTTCTTTTTCTAATGATGCACTGTACAATGCACGAAAACTGTTGAAATTAATTCCGGATCAGAAGGGAATTAAAAAATGAAAAAATGCAAATTTGTAGTATCTAACATTTTACAAATTGATTTTCTAACCCTTTTTTCAACATTATTATTTTGTATAGCTCATAGAAGGAACCATTTTGTATTTCGTGAAAAAATAAATGCAACGGTTTTAGTATATGCTTCTATAAAAATAGTAATGATTCCAATATATATGTAAAATTATTGATCGAGTTTTTTATGTATTTTCTCCAGTTTTTTCTAGTGTTTTAATCAACTGTCACTGCAGTTATTACGGCCGCCTCCACTACAAAGAGAGATTTAATTTTTCCATCTTGTCAGATGGCTTTAATCACCTCTTGTAGTTTCAAATAAAACGTATCATTTTATCCTTGCATTCTTTCTATATATGAGTTAAATATAATATTTAAAATACTTTTAATTTCTTTTTTATTCATGTTGTATAGAGCTGAAGCAAACCGCATGTATTCGGTACTAAGATACGGATAATCACTCAGACTCGAAGTAACGAATTGTTACTTTTCGGTTGATATCGTTACTACTCGATCCGAAGATGTTTCGGATCGAGCAGCTTCGAACTTCGAATACAGACTGCCAGGCGAGGCGAACTAGAGGGGAAACGGGTTCCAGTAATCGAGTACTAATATCTTCTGTTATTTGTTACTGGGGTTACTGGATATCGGATCGCGGTTTCAAGGGGGAAATGACTTTCGAGTTTGCATTTCGGATCGACCAGGTTCGAACTTCGAATACAAGACTGCGGGAGGGAGAAAAATGAATTTCGGTATTTGAGTAATAGTATGTTCCTTTCCGTTACTAGATACCGGAAGTATTATGGATTCTCGCTGTTGGGAGGGAAAAATCAGTTTGAAATTTGAGTAGTAGTATGTTCTGGTTGCAATTCGTTTGTGCCGCGCCGAATGGTCTCGTTTTGATGAGGTTTGGAAGAATCCGTATGTTTCGTTACAGTTATGGAGATGGAATAGTATCTGCTGCTCTATTGATATGGGTCGTACAATGGGGGGATACGATCCGGTGTATAGTATGTTATTATGCGCAGTTGAACTCTTTTTTTGCGGGGGGGGGGGAAGGGGGTGTTCTTATAATTGTAGAGGAGCAATACATATAAGAGAAGCATGTTAGTAAGGGGTGCTAATTTCGGGCTTTCTAACATTTTAGTACTAAATAGTGGTGCAATCAGAATTCTTTCTTTCAGGGTGGTTCCGAAGCAGGATTGCGAACTTAACTTTTTCTTTTTTTTTTTTTTTTTTTTTTTAGCTAGAATCGAAATGAGTAATAAATAACAAATTATTTAAATACACCTTTTAAAAAAATATTTTTATAAAGTAAACGAATTCACACATTTTTATTATTTAAAATATTATTTGGAACTAAAAAAAATATTTAGCATGGAAACCTAAACACATTTTTTAAGTAATTGTTTAAAAAATATATAAAAAATTGGGAGCGACCCGGGATTTCTATGCCCACTCCTGCGTAAGCCACTGGTATTAAAATATTTCAATAAAGTTCAGTATGTTTCTAAAATGTCGGTGTTTAGGGGGCCATCTGCCCTATTTTATGGTACATTTTATTCCATGAACTCATGGAATACGCATAATCCGGTGCAACCATTCTTTCTGTATGAAAGGAGTGATAATTTTTGTTTAAAGAATGCTCTCATATATGCACCCACAGAAGGAGCTAACCCCTTTCATCTCAAAAGTGCAGAAATAGAACTGGAAATATCTTAAAAATAGGTAATTCTCACTGAATTAAACAATTTTAAATTAAAATATGGTAATTTTTAATTTACTTCGAAAAATGATCCAGCAAAAGAAGTTTTTGATATGAAATAAGAACTCACAAATAATAAAGATATTATGCTTGTAGAAACGCAAAGTAGTTGATATCATACTGAGATCCCCTGCCCTGTGAATTTTATATATGTGGCCCAATCCCTGGATCTCAGTATTCGAGAACACGCAACCCAGAAAAAACACGAGTCACAAGCTTTCCTTTACACTTTTTATGATAAGAATGAACAGGTTAAACCAGCGTTCAGAATTAAAAAAAGGGGGGGTTGAGAAAAGAAAAGAATGGCATATGTCTTTGGAAGATTTCTATGTGTACTCAGTAATTCGGATAATTTAGCATTGTATAAAACCATAAATGTGTATAAAAACAATCTGTAAATCAGAGAAAATAAGCTCTAAATACAACTTTGTACAACTTCGCTAAAAAAAATTCTTTTTGGTTAGGTTTTGCTATGGGTTTATGTATGGGCGGCATATACCCATAACAACACTGTCCCGGATGTGCTGTTATGGGGCACTATATAACACCCTATTACCGATTCTATTAGTAGTAACGAAAGTAACGAGTAAC
>JAWZYV010011169.1:0-35233 GCA_038373885.1 Cheiracanthium punctorium
TGATCGTCCTGTATCCGAGTCAGTCTTCGCAGTACATTAAAGTTTCGGTTTATCATCGAATAGCACACAAACACAAGTACATCGGCGAGCGCGAATTGATACATTAATGGGAAACAGATATTGGAAGGTTTCATTCAACCTGAATTAAAGTAGCTATAACTAAAACAAAAAACTGAGAGAAAATTGCTGAACGTTTTGGTAGGTTGAATCTGGCAAAATAGCACTTCGAGATGAGGTTACAGCACGTCACTCCTCAGATTCTGGCATATTACTGCTATTGTAATAAATTAATTTTTATCACTTCTAAGCATAATAAGTAACTGAAAAATCAAAGTAGAAGGTCTTCTTAATAAATTCAATCCATTTCAATCACCGACAACTAGAATTCAGCAGTTTCTTTTAATGTTCGAAATAGGATTTTTGTCATAGAAATGCATCACGGGATATTTGTTTATGTAACGCAAGCGTAGTTGCTAAGGTGCCTGTGGAAAGTTCTACGTTCTTAAAATATTAGTCCTTCATACATGAAATTTAATTTATCAAACGAGCTCAGATGTTATGCCAATAAAATAAAATTTACCAATCCTAACAACGAAAACTAATCTAAAAATCACCTTACAGCTTTAGTAGTTACGATCTGCCAGGTACCACAGTTTTCTTCCTTGTTTATCTGAAATAATTGTACCAATAAATAAATCTTTAACCAATCGTTGTTTTTGTACACTGTATCTCGTTGAAGAAAGTCTCCCTCAGAATATCGTTGTTTCAGGTACACTGTAGTGCGTTAAATTGAACAACTATCCTGGTTGTTAAAAAATCATTATTTTAAAAATAAATGGTGATGAATTCTGAGACTTTTTCTGTAGTATAATACACGTTAAAATTACAAAATATTGTTTTCATAATAAATTATGACAACAATAATTTGTTAGTATGAAAATGTTGCTAGTATGCATGGCAGAATGTGGTTAAAGTTAAATAAACAATGCTCTTATGTATTACAACGTAGAATAAAATAAGACCTTTGTAAAATAAAACACATAAAATGACTGCTTTCATCATTTTGCAGATTTTTTAAAGATTTTACAATGTTTTTAAAAACAAATTTTTGTTGATTGTTTCAGTTCAGTGGTTCCCAACCTTATCCTCCTTGGGATAGAGATGAGTTCGGGCTCATTTTTTGAAGCCCGAGCCCGAGGAATTTTAATCCGAGACCGCCCGAGCCCGAGCAATATAATTTAAGTCGGAGCCCGAGCCCGCCCGAGCCCGAAATTTCAGTTAAAGATAAAAAAAAATCCAATTAATTCATTGATAGAATACAATGAATTTTGCCGTTTGTGCAAATTAAAGACAAATAGAGTTGCAAACTCTCAATGCACTTTGTAATTCTTTATTTATCCATATGTTTATCAAATAATGTCGGATCTCATGACTAACTAATGAATATAAGCCGCCGTTCTGAAATATCCAAAGAGCTTCACGCACCTTCTAGGCGCCAGTGCCGATATTTTTTTTATAAGTACAGCCAACTCTGGTTAAAGTGAACCATCGGATATAGTGATCGCAAACCATTAGTCTCGATTCACACACAGTATCTCTATCCATCATGAAGACACTTGGATTTTAGTGAACTTCGGATATAGTGGACGAAATTTGTTGATCCCCAGAGGTTCACTGTTACCGGAGTTGACTGTACTTTTATTTTCCTCATGAATCACTTTTTAAAATCTGTTTCAAGGAGTATGTTCAATAAAGGAGAAATGTTTCACGAGACCGAGCCCGAACGCAATTGTGAATTAAAGAGCCCGAGCCCGAACCGGGCTCGGGCTGAGCCCGTCTCATCTCTACCTTGGGAACCGATTCTACAATCCGAACGAATTTTTGTAGTTGTTTCATACTATAGTATAGTGTTCGCGCTTGTCCCCTGATGGTACATCTTGCGAACCGTTGGTTGGAACTGATTCTCTTGTACATTACAAGGGTTTTCGAATAAGATTATTTAATATATGAAAGCGATATAAATAATAATTTTTTCACTTTAACGAAAATATTTCAGACTTGTCAGTGGAATTTTAGAGTAACGCATATGGAATAAAAACCTGAGGGTTTTTTATGTATTTATTTAAATTATAATAGGATAGACTTTTAATATTTAAAATTATTCAAGCTCCAACATTCTTCTTCTTTTTGACTTTTAAAAGAGAAACATACAACAACAACAAAAAGAATTCTCTTCAAAATTCGCCGAGACACATTATGTCAAGCACAAATCAGTTTCTGTTTGAACCTTAACTAGAAAACACAACTACGGTAAATAATAAAAAAAGAACCAATTTTTTCTTCCTTTTAAACTAAAGAATATGTTTTCTCACTATTTCTCCCTCACCCCCGTCCTATACAGTCCCCTGCTTATGTGTACTTATAAAAAAATAAAATAAAAAAGAACCTCTCGACAAATCCCGTTCCGTTCCTTGTCACTTCGCGTATTGCCACGCAAGAAGAAATATGTCGCAGGAAATAAAAGGCAAGAACTGAACGCATCGCACGAAAATAGGACTACCGTTTTATTTTATATTTTTACTTCCTTTTTTCCCCCGTTTACTGTCTCTGAGAAGAGCGCAGTAATTGAAACCGAAAGGTTTTTGAGTAAAACATATTCTTTTGATGTATTACTTTGGTAATAATATGCGAGGGATTTTCAGCGCTAAGAAGCAATGCACAATAAAGACAGGTAAATCGTGTCGAAACGTGACGATTTACACTTTCCGACAGGTGCTAATGGGTTCCGATAGCCCAATAAAATACTAATTTTATTGGGCTATTCGAAAAGCCGTTTCGTTTTTTAAGAACACAAGGAGCCAATATGTCGAGCAGGCGTTTCAAAGGATCGTGAAGGGTCGAATTCTTATGTTCTCGTTAACTCTTTTACCCCGATTTTTTTTCACTGTCACAAAACGGTCACAATGCGACTTTACAGAAGAATCGCAATGTGAAGTCACCGCGGGCGGACATAACGACGGTAGGGTGACCCAACTGTGACGTCGCAGCGACTACGCGTGACCCGGATGTGACTGTTTTGCGACGTCATTTTTTGGTCACAAGTGGTCACGGTGCTATTAGGGTATCCATTGAATCTTTCGGAGATCTCACGAGTTGTTACTACTCGTCGGTTTTCATCCATGAATGCTTTTATTGCGTCTTCATCAGCTTGCATTGGCCTTCCAGAACGTGGTGCGTCTCCCGTATCCAAATGCCCTGGTCAAAATTTTGAAAACCAGTTTTGGCCCTGGCGTTCTCTGAGTACATCTTCTCCCTACGTATCGGATCATTATTTTCTTTCTTAAACAGTATTTTTACCTTTTCGATAGAGAAAAAGAAAAACAGGTCGAAAATGCCGCTTTTCAGTTTCCCTATATGAAAGTGTACCAACCAAAATCGATTGCTCAGAGTTCCATTGAAATTTTTTCGCTAGCAAGCTTGCTCTATAAGCTGTCAAAATATGTAATGGTTATGCGGCTTAAGTGCGAAGTTCGCTGTGGAAAAATAAAATTTATGTCCTATGTTGTGAAAAAACGAAATTACTTTTCGAACAATCCAATATAACTAATGGTTAGCTTAATCGATGTCATCAAGATCGTATATAAAAGGGAGGAGTGGTTAGGGGGGGGCCTGGACAACCCTTTTAATCTACGCAAAAGTGTTAATGTTGGCAGAATATCCACCTTTTGTATCCTTCCCTCAAAATAACATACAAAAAAAGAAACTTTAAATTTCGTTAATTTTAAAAAAATTCATATTTAAAAAAATTAAATTAATTTTCTAATTAATCAGTAATGAAGGAAATTTATCAGAAAGAAGATTAAAAATTTCTTATATAATTAATTTTTTTCAAAGTATTTATAGTAAAAATATAATTTTTGTCAGTTAAATTTTATAGTAAGAATGGACATCCCAGATAGCTATACCCTTCCCAAGTGAAATCTGTAACTAGCCCGTAGCTCTTACCGTCAAGTGTGCGTTTGTGTGTGTTGTGTTATCTGCCAATGGTTGGTGCCTTGCGCGGATGACTTTTTTAGAGGGTTTTGACGCGTATTCGCATTACATCTGCAGAAAACCACCCAAACTCCAGACAGTTAGATCGAAAACCGCTTGGCAAGCTAGAACACTGGACCTTCACACTTAAGCTATTTACCCTGTTCAGTGTCTTATCCACTCGGCTATGGTGGAGCTCCTTCCCCAGGGAGTGATCAAGTCCCAGAAAACCGTTTATTGCATCGCAATAGTTTGCTTGTTTGTTTTCCAGCAGATGACAGATCACGTCACCAAATGTGTCGTTTAGAGTAGGGGTGGCCAAATAGTGGCGCATGCTTCCAATTTGGAGCAGTGGATGACTTCAAGTGGTGCAATGCATCCTTCTGCCTTCCTATTGTTTTTAGACAGATTAAAGATTCTTGAAATAATTTCGTGTACAGATAAAAGAATCAAAAATTTGTAAAATGACACATTAAAAGTACTTATAAAAGTGTAACCGTGTTTTGATCGAAAAAATTTCAAAAAAACTTTTTCTCTCTAATGGAATAGCAATATGGATATAGATTTGATTGAAAGTATTAGTAAAATTCCACAATTAAGAAACCTTCGAGATCCCAAATATTTAAAAAGGTTCCCGAGACAATATGCTACCTATAATTTCATGCTCTAGCAATTGCCCATTCGGCGAATCTCTGGCGTTTGTGAGCACAGTCGAGTTTGTTTGCTGTGGCAACCTTCCATGCTCATCTCTGCTCATGGACTGCCACTTGCCGGAATGAGTTTCCACAACTGGTTGCAGCAATCAAATTGCTATCAAATCCGCTGGAAATTTTGCTCGTGTAATAAGGCCTTTAGAACCAAAGTATAACTAAAGGCCGATGCTGACTTACACTTCGACTGTCGTGATTACAGGTGTAACAGGGTATTCCTATCGCAAATTTACGATTTTTAAGACCATTTGGTATCCACCGTGTTGTGTTGCTTTGCGGAGTCCTCTCTTCATAGTTTTATTAATTATTTATCTAATTATTTACTTACCTCAAATATTAATTACCTTTTTGTTATGTAAGTTTAACTTTGCAATAGCCTGTTAATTTAAATACCTCAATGTTAAAGTTTCTGTACTCCCCTGCTGTTTACATTTAATTTAGGGTTCCTTTTTATTTATTGGCAATCGGAATTAATAACTAGTGTTTGGTATCACTTTTGCGCGCAAAGGAGACGTCTCCTAATATCAAATTTTGGTTTTAGGGCTGTTTTCGCGCCTTAATCTTAAATCCTTTGTATCTTGTTGCTGGGGGGTTCGCCGGATCCCCTGCCTTCGTCATAACCGAAGTTGAGGCTGGGGCGGGGAATTATGTCCCGCAACAAAATTTATTGCGAGTTGGCCACTCAACGACGGATTTCGTCCGCTGGGTTTTTTTTCATTGCCCCCTCAGTGGTGTCCTTCGCGAGGGAGAAGTGGGAAAGGAGGCTTCGAGAGGACGTTTTCGAGTGAGAAAGACGACGAAAAACTTTGATGCCTGTGAGAAAAAAATGAGACTAAAATGAAGGGAGACATGCCTAGATCAGGAGAAATGGTCGTCGAGATAGTGAACTGAGGCGATCATCTGTGAGCCCCGTTTGTGCTTATCTTGGTACATATACCATTCCAGATACCTTCTCTGTAAGATTCTGGAGGGCAAGTTTAGATCGCGATCATAGTGCAAATCCAACGAGCTCCTGCGATCCAGCTTCTGCCTGCAGCCATGTTCAGTGTGCGAACCTCCCTCCCCGACCTCTCACAGCAGAAGCACCTTTCCGTTATCAACTATTACAGCGGGCCCGCTTGTGAGTAATAACTTTTGTTTAAGTCCGCGGAATCCGCGGAAGTAATTGTGTATTTTATTTTTCTATAAGTATGTCAGTTGTTCATTAAATAAATTGTTTACTTTTAATGTTATTTAGAGTAAATTCTTTTGGGAAAAGGAGAGGAATATGGGTTGTTTACAGTTTCTTTTAACTCACCAAAGGAACCTGTCTTATCATGTTTAAGAATTTAAAAAGGGAAAGGGCTTACACAACGCAAACTGATTAAGAGTTATTGAGTTCACAACAACCGACATAATCTTACACGTGAAAACCACAAACCCTGCTCCCCGCCCATTCATACCATGGGGAGAGCAATGGCAGATTTTTTCCAGTACATTGATGACCCTGTTCTACTGCAAGAAATGTGAAAGTGAGAGCCGGCCTTAAGAGCACTGGCCATACTATTTTCATACTTTAATAATTTGCAAGTCGTGATAGAAAAAAAAATGATATTGTATTAATTTTTGTAACTTTTTAAAAAAATCTGTTAACCATTTTATCCTATCTGCTACCTATTTTGACTCGCCTTTATGAGAGAAAAAAACAGCTCTTAAAAAGTTTAACCTTTTTTTGCAGTTAAAACTTACATAGTTATCTAAAATCTTTTCAGATTTAAAAGGGATGAATGCATTACATATATTAACGCAAGAAAAGTTCCATTTTGTTACACTATTACTAACAGGAAATAGCCAATGAAATAAAAAAAATCCTTTTTTCATACTCGCTTTACCCAACACTATAAAAAGCGTTTTATAAAACACCATTTCCTGAAACCATTTCAGTATTTTCTAAAACAAATATTCATCTAAGAAATCTACGCAGCTTGAAATATCACCGAAGTACTCTCTGAATCATTTATAAGTAACTTTCTACCCTCTTACAGCACATAAAACTCGGTAACCGTTCTGGGTTATAAATTACCTTTCAAGCTAAGTATTTTTAATACTTTGCAAATCGAATTTTAACTTCTCTGTTTATTTGATGTTTAATAGCGACTTGACTGAAAGTCATCGCTGGAGCGATGCCAGATTTTTCCTCAAGAGCAAGGAAATCTTAATTTTGAAGTATAATGACTTTAACCTCCATTTTAAGCTAGGTTTAGGCTGCCATGTTGGCTCCCAAATAAAAATTGAAATCGAACACTATATGTGATCCATTTTTTTTTTTTTTTATATAATCTGCTTTCAGATAAAATTTATGATTGTGAATATATTTGAAAGGAGGGTTTTAGTGGAACATTTTATGTTATTTAAATATTATGAAAAAAAACAGATTAATATAAAAAGGATCTGCGTTATTTATGATACAATTTAACGATTGCGTGTTCGTAGGTAGATGCATAAAAATGACATTTATCAAAAATAAAACTGAGGGAACCCATGTTATGAACTTATTTCTACGGCGTCGCATAATATTAATCGGCTTGCCGATTTATTTTATTTTATTTTATTTTATTTTTTCACGAATATAGACTACAAAACCGAAGAATTGACAGTTTAAGCATGCATTTGGTTTTAGCATGTTTACTACTAACAAAAAAGCAAATCCGAAAATATTAATCAACTAAGGTTTATACTTTTTTAATGTGTTTTTAAGGCTCTCTGAAAAAAAAAAACTGTTGTTTTTACATACCCCAAGTATGAATATACTCAGCTACATGTAGATATTTTTCGACAATGGTACATAAATATCGTCTAGTAATATTTTTGTCAAGATTTGGGTTTTTGAATTGTTTTGCAGTATTAAAAAACACCTGGTAAGGTCTTTAGAATAACAAAAATCTTCAACTATTATTGAGAATGTGTGAAAATATTTTTATTGTAACTATTGAGTGAATATTCATAAATTAAAGTGTGCTATCTCAGAATTTTTTGTTGTGGAAAACATGATTTTTGGGTGTGCTAACCAGAACCTATTTCAGTTAATAATAATCTAGTTACATAGGGTATATTGAGGTAAAATGGATACATATTTCTTTTGATCAAAAATATAAATCAATTATTTTTAAATGACTTATTAGCAGATTTTTAACCTATATTCTCAGGCAATCATTGCAAGATTTGTACTCATTAATATGTTTATTAATTGCTTTTAGAAAGAAACTATAAGCTTTGATCTGCTCATTAAATCCATAGTCTTTTCTTGTGCCTCCAAAAATCTTTCTTTCTATTTACGTTTTAGTGTGGTGGGGGTAAAATGGGGGTATTTCAAATGCTTCTAACAAACTTTTTAATGTGTATAAATGCCACCTTTCAATGACTGAAAAAAAAAAAAAACCATAAAAGAAACATTATTTAAAAACAAATTATCTATATTTTTTATCAAAAAGAAATGCCTACTTATTTTATCTCACCTCTTGCTGCAACAATGAATATTTTTAAATTTGAATAATTTGTAAGTCATGAAGAAATTTGATTAAAAATAAAATTTGATTAAAGTGCATTATTTTTTGGTTTTTAAAAATCTCTTACTTTTTTACCTCCCCTGCTACTTATTTTACCTCACCTCTATGGAAAAAAATTCTTGAATTAAGTTTTTAAAGAATCTTTTGAATTAAAAGCTAGTACAACTACATAATTGTTTTTACATGTAAAGCTGATGATGAATGCGTTTGCATCAAAACTTCTAAGTTCAAAATTTTAAGTAACAGAAAACAGCAATACAAAATGCACATAAATACAAAAATGGCTGTTTATATACCCATTTTACCCCAGGCTCAGGCGAGATATACCAGTACAGCGCCTCTTCTACGCTGAAAATACAAATGCTCTTTTGATTAAAAAATTATTTGATTGGAGCTATTTCAACCAAACAATTTTGCTAACTAAACTTTTGTCAATTTGTCTAAACATGGACGACAGTTTTGTGTAGGGATGCACCGAATATTCGGTTGGTATTCGGTATACTGCCTATTCGGCAGACAAACCGAATATTCGGTTCGGCCGAATACTTAAGTATTCGGCAACCGAATAGTAAACAAATTTAAGTATTCACCAATTGATAAACAAATACATATTTTTATAACATGAATGAAAGATATAATATAGTACCATAGTACTAAATTAATTCAAGTTGTTACTTACTAATATCACATGCAAATATGCGTTAGAAACCCTTAGAAAGTCCACCTACCAAGGCATCACCCCATCCTTGGCCGATCGCCCTAGCGTAACCTTGCCACAATCACACAAAAAACTAATATCACAATGAAATTAGTTTTAATGTAAGAGAAAGCACTTAGATGCTAGATTTAAATTTTGTTGCTTTTCAATTACATTAACCTTGCTATTACTAACTCATTTGAATTTGAAACAGTAACCAGAGAAAAAAAAACCTCATAACATTAAGTGTTCATAAATATGTAAAGTCAATTAACTACTAGTTTTTTCGATTAAATAAGCAGGTAAAAAATATTACCAACCTTTCACTAATATTTAAAAAAGTTATTAATAATATATAAAGGAAGTACTTGGATATTAAATTTTGCAGAATTTTAATTTATGAAGTTTTACACCATATGAAATCTGAAATATTACTTAAGAACAAATTAATCAAATTAATCATTGCAATCATGTTCAAGTTTAATTACGGTTTAATAAATTTTAGCCAATATTCGGTATTCGGTATTCGGCAAAATATGGTATTCGGTGCATCCCTAGTTTTGTGCATACAGAGTAAGACTTGTTCTCACCTATGTTAAGGAAAAATGAAGATCAATTCCTTACAAAACAAATAAATTTATTCACTCAAACTACCATAAAAATACCATTTTGGGTTATAGCTCATTTTTCAAAACACCATATAATTCAAAACTAAAATATACACGCATATATCTGAAATAAAATCCGTGATCATTTTATTACTTTCTATCTCGTGGACACTGTAATCTTTTAATTCTATTTTGTAGTGTCGAGTCTCATTGTGGTTAACAAACACCAAGGAGCTCGCTTCTGAAGCTCAATGTTTCTCATGAACCATGGGGCATAGAGCGTTGCAGAACCTCACACACAGCAAAATTACACCTAAACTTTACATACACCCTATTTGTTTAAAATATCGCAAACAATCTTTTGTTCATTGAACAAAGTATTAGCTTTCCGTGTGAAGACTTAAAAGTCGCTTTTTTTACAAGACTCTGAAAAGGTTCAGTGGAAGCAAATTCTCACTTAATATTCAATACAGAATTAAAAAAATAAACTCGGCTGTTCGAGCCTCGTCAGGGGGAGACCCCTTGAACTCCCCCTCATTTTTTAGTTTCATTATGGCCATATTAAAACGATATTAATGGACTGTGTCATTTTATCTCTCCTCTTTCGTGTATTTCGCCTGGTAACCCCATGTTGAAAATTTTAGGATTGAAACCTATTAATAGAAAAATACATGGGATGCCTATTCTACAGCTTACGAAATAGTGTAACAATAGATTAAAGCTGTTGTGAACTAATAGTATTTAAATATATGTAAAATTATGTCGCATTTTTATGTCGCTTTTTTGGGAAACATTTTTCGGACAATTTTCCATAAAGGGGGTGAGAGATAAAATGGCATAGTCATTAAAAACAAATAAAACTCCATCACCATTTTTAACAGGTATGTGACGCTACTTAAAAATTCCGGTATTTATTTTTAACGCATACTCGCGCGCACACAAATCCGCAAAACATCAAGTTAAATCAAATCTGTTACGCGGGCAGCAAGATGGCGCATTAAATCTTTTCCTGTAGCTTCACAAAAGCCATTCTCTACCGGTGTCGCTGATAGAAAATTAAACGAGCGCAATTAGTAAACAAAATTCCCTACTCCGTTTCGTAGTAAAAATTATCACAGCTAATGATGCTCTCTAAAACAACTACATATCATAACTCAACAGAAGACATTTTCGTTTTCTTAATGCAGAAGTCATTAGAAAACTCCGAGAGTCAGGAGAATATCGTTAAAGCAGTTACACTTTTCAATTTTATTTCCACGAAACAAATATTCAAATGTAGATCATCTCATGTGTCCGTTTCATTGTTTGTTTGTTTATTTTCTTTGTTCAGAATTACGAAGGAAGGGGGGTGGGTGGGTTGGTGATAATTTGTCTCGAAATATCCCGAAAATTCTTTTAAAACACATGCTTGTTTTGAAAATTACGCTAATGGGGGGGGGGACCAAAGTAAAAAGGGGGAGCCTCTCGAAAATCCGAAATGATTTTCGTATGGAAATTAAACTACACTCGGAAATACAGAAGCGTAATCATCATAAATTACGCATAAAATGCAGTGTCGTTCTTCGCAAGGGGAAAAAAATATAAATAAAAATGGCGCCATTGCTAACAAGCTTTTCGAAAAACGAAAAATTCGGCACACTGCATTAGGAAAAGGGAGACGGATTCCTGCGATTCTTTAGTTTTTAATGATCTAGAATTGTTTTACTCCAGCACTTCATGCTCAAGGTAAAAGAATGAAAGAAAAGAGAGGATATTTTAAATTTTACGCGTTCTGTTTTTTTTTTTTTTGTTTCGTCAGCCTAATTGTTTTTAAAGGGATGATTATTTAAATTTTATGCATCTCTCCCTGGTTTGTTTAAACGTGCCTTTTGCTGCATCTGTTAACGTGGAATGCGATTTGTTTTTGGTAGAGCCGAATCATTTAAAAGCGCAATATCTGTAGAACAGTGCGAGGCTGTGAGTGTCAGATGCGTACTTTAACTAATTGCATTTCTCTAAGAATGAGACAGATTAAATACTGAGAGCATATTCGAATGATAAATATCAGTGTTTCCTTCTTCCTTTCCTTTTTCATTGTATTCAGCAAGACTTGTGAATAAGTGGCTGAAGGCATAATTAATTATTTTTAATTAATACCTTATACAAAGTGCATAAATCGTGATTGTAAATCTTTACTTGAAATTTTAAGTGACAAATTAAAAAAAAAAGGCTTTCTGAAAACAGTCATTATTGCATTTACTTTTTACGTCTTACAACAACGGATAATATTGTAACAACCATCGCTGAGTGGGAACTCGTTGAACAGTCCAAAATGCCGGTTGAATAGAACAGAAAACGATTCAACATTTATTCCGGAAAATCGTACCATCGGTACATCGTTCAACCATCACGAGTTGGCGGCCATGCTGTATGAGTCACGTGACGATTTGAGGATTTGTTTCTGTGTTGCAGCTGAAGAAAGGAGAAACTAAGAAGTTAATTAGGATTATCTAGATGATGAATCCTAATTTACTTCTTACTTCTAATTCCTTAAGCTTAGAAATAAGCTCACAAAAATACCATGTGACAGACACAACTCGTGATGGTTGAACAGCACCACAAGAATATGCAAAGTTTGCACAAAATAATAAAACAAGTGATCAGTAAATCAATAATAATAACGGAAAAAGCGCTCCGCTTCTAACAACTTATCCGCAAGCAACTCACTCTACTAAACTGCAACAGTGAACTTCTCTCTCAACTCTTTTATAGTTTTCTGGGCAGGATAGGACGTCACACAGAATTTTTGTGGGAGATTTCCTTCCTGACAGAGATAGACAGAAAATTCCAGAAACTTCATTTTTGTCACCAAAGTCACCGAATGGTTCGCCTAGGTCAAAGCAGCACAGGTTTTCAAGAACCAAGCGATGCCTGTAAAACTCATTTTTCTACAATAAGCCTCGTAGGACAGGAAAGCGACATTACAGTTTTGTAAATATATTCAGTTTGGTCGTAAGAAAACTTCTCCGTCCCATGGACCTTCCGACTTCTCCGTGACAATTTTTTTAACGGGAAAGGACGGTAAAGGATTCTCGTGGAGCTATGTCACCCGCAATTATTTTTTATAGAAATCCAATCTATTCTTCGTGACTGGTAACAGTCAAAACGTCAGAGTTGGGTGTTCCCAGAGCGGGAACACTGCGCGTTAAAGGGTTAAAAAATAATGCATTAAAGCTTTACTCTTCAAAATATTTCAATTGAATACTCTCTGCCTCCGAAACGTTATAAATAACTTTTATTCCGTGTTCTATACGTCCTCTGCCCAAAGCTTACTTAAAAGGATCGCCCACAACACTTACTGCGATCGAGATTATAAGAAAAGTACACAGGGATAAAAGGAAATCTCCAAAACAAATCTCTACACTTACAAGACCGTGAAATAAGATTCGAAAAGTATTCAGATATTTTCTGCGCCTCGGTTGATTTCGAAATATTTCTTTTATTCGAATATAAAGATCTTTAGGCCTTTCTCTTTCCCACATTCCAACTGTTGTAAAAATATCCTGTTTCGCATTTTAATGTCAAGAACTGCGAAGTAACATGCAAGTATGACTGCCCGGGGCGATATAAAAGTTCTGTCGCGAAAAACTTGCAGATAACAAATCCACGGATTTTCAAAAAGTAGAATTAAGGAGCGATTTCAAGACATCATTTCAATATCATCCCTAGTTTTCGCGAAGAGACTTTGCTCGCGAGAGAAATATTTTCGTTTCAGGGTTTTTAATACTGTCGTAAAGTATTTTAGAAGCGCGCACTGGATAAGGTTGCGGTTATGAGAGACGTTGTCCTGATTCTAACTTTAACTGAAGCGAAAATTAAAGACCTATGCATGCGATTGAAATTCGTTTATTTATTTCAGGGAAAATGATTCGAAAATGTTGCTTTTTGAGTTTTCATCGAGTGGACATCAGAAAAACGCTTTTATTTCTCTACATCGGCATGGTATTACTGGGGAAAAGCTTGTTTAGTTGTCTGATTTGAAAGCAAACCCTATTGATATGCCACTTGAAGTCACATAGACTACACTTTAAAATAGGATTGCTGGGGACAATTAAATGGATACAATCTGCAGTAATATCTTTTTGACTCTTTTCAACTTAGAAATTTAAGTACGCCGACTTTTTCCAAGGAGATAGTTTAACAGCGTGCGCACTGTCTCAATAGTTTAAATTTATAATCCTTTTCAAAAAATTGTTAAGTGTTTGTGGAGTTGGTTTGTCTGTCTGTCTTGTGCACTAACACTATCCTGGTGAGTAAGAGTTCCTGAAAACTTTAAAAACTCATTAAAAATGGTAAAAATTGTTGCGGTTTGCATGAAGAGAATTATTTCTTTTTGAGACCACGGAAACTTTGTTCATAAAATCATTATTTGTTATTTATTAACGAAATCTGGATTTCATTCATGGACTCATCCTGTTTGTGTTACTTCCATGTACTTCTTTTTTTTCTTCAGAAACTAGGGGTCAAGGGCCCCTAGACTCGCTACGCTCGCTTTTCGTATGAGGCATTCGGCCCTAATAAGGCTTATTCGTAAATAAGGCATCATTTCAACAAACAAAACACAGAGGTTGGATCAGATTGAATGTTATCGAGCTACACATTGCTTGGAACATAAAAATTTAAACTTCGCACTATTTTTAATTATGTGAAACCCATGGAACTCCTTGCGTATTAGCCAATTATTGGCGAATTTTCATAATTTGGCGACTTGCGTATATATATAGTTAATAATTAGCTGTAAGGAAACAACACTTCGTATGTTTTCGTTGATAAAAATTACGGAACAGCTAGGATATCTTGCCACCCATGGCGACTTTTCATTATTGGGCGATTGACACATGCTCACAACCTATAATTACTGTTCATTTAAGGTTACCGGAAAACCGTTATCCATATTTTCATTTACATAATCCTTTGCAGATTGGCGTATTGAGCACCACAAATTATATGATCTTGCCGCGCTGGCAAATATCCAAAGTGTACCAGAACTGCGATAGTGGCACAGTTAACGCCACCCAATATTTCTACTGGTAGCCTATACTCCAGCTGGACCGAACCGGCTTTAAAATAATCTGCATTTTAATTATTTTTCATTTTGAAGATATTGGGTTCTAATATTTTTGAATTCGCGGTTTAGATTCACCTTGCTTGGAAAGATACCATTTTGTCAGATCATATCTAATGACAAGATGGCGCTTTTAAAATCAGTTACAATGAGTTATTCTGTTTTGGGAAAACAAATAATCGCTCATTCTAAACTCCTGTTGTCTAAGCGAACTTACTATTTGAAAATTGTGAACTTTGTTTAACACACTTTGAGTTATTTATTTCATATACTTTTTAATTTGGCGTAAAAAGGGTGTCATTCTATTTCATATTTGTCAATTTCATGCGCTTCTACATACTTGGAATTGCTTTGATGCAAAGGAATGAATGATTTTGTGCCCAATCTGGCAACTATTATGTCTTACTTTTTCAGTTTTTTATTAATATCTTCTAAATTAATTCGATTTTCGAAATTGAAGTCAGCTTATCAGGTTCTTTGGAATTTTCCAAATCCGTGGACATGTTTCTCGAAATTTAAATCCACACGTTTTAGGAGAAGATAGCCAAACAAGCTATTGACAGAGGCGACAGCGGCCGTTACATTTTTTTTAGAATAGAGAGATACCCTAAAACAAAACATTTTGCTCTATGGACAGTCATTATTTAAAATATGTTCATCTTAAATTAATGCACAAGGTGGTTATAATTGAAATAAAAAGGAAAAAAGTAAATTTAACAATGGAAATGACTCAATCGAAATGTACAAATAATTTTAACACTTATTCAATAGGTCTTGATCCTATATTGACTAATTTTGCTTGAATTTCATTGCTTATATCACAGATTTTCCATGCGAAGAATCACCTAGCCTAAATATTTTAACACTTTGAGGTGCAACCCTTTCCCAATGCTGAAAAAAGGGCAGCCGTTGCCGCGGACGATCGAAACGGTCATCGCGTGCCACTGATCTAGAGACCCTTTTTTGACGACAGCTGGCTGCACTGTTTCGATCGTCCGCCATCTTGCTGGTAGATAAGTCGAGCGATGGCAGCGGCTCCTCTTTTTTCAGCATTGGGCAATCTATCCAGCTGTTCTCACATTCTTCCATGTTTTCAGCAGATGTCAGTGCTGTTAAAAATAATGTTTTTACGGGAAATGACGTGCTAAAAAGGAAAGGATTCTCGTGGAGCTATGTCACCCGCAACTATTTTTATAGAAATCGAATCTATTCTTCGTGACTGGCAACAGTCAAAACGTCAGAGTTTGGTGTTCCCAGAGAAGGAACACTGCGCGTTAAAGGGTTAAACTAAACTTCCTGAAAAACTTACTTTAGAGCATCTAGCACACAGTTCATACACCAAAGTGGGCGAAAATTTGTTGAATTTTTTGATGATCCAATTTTGAAATTTCACCCATTCTGACATTTTAATGCACGAAACTGGCATGTATTACAAACGCTTTACATCCCGAGCAATGCACGGACAAATTCCTACCTTTTTTGCATAAATTAAATCTCTTTAAACGATAACGACGGAATTTCGGAACAAATATTCCTGAAAACACTTAACGATTCTTAGAAAATTCCCAAAACTACAAGTTTCAAAACAAATACATTATCTGAAGGAACAACAATTTATTCGCTGCCAAAATAAACTTGACAAATCGTTAAGATGTCGATGGGAATAGACGTCGGAATCTATTTTCGAAGTTGTGCGCGTTCGGTTTATTCGGTTTTATGCACGCACACAAACACTCTCCGAGTCTTCAAAATTCTATAGAAGTACAAAGAATAGAAAGTGAAAGAATTGAATTCTTTAACAAGACAATTCATATCGGAAACGAAGTCGTGAAATCCTATGTATAAAGTTGCTAGAGTTTTGATAACAGAAAGCATGGAACGAGGAGAGTGTGGGATCTCTCCTATACAGTGCCGCATATAAGGTAAATTAGTTAGCGATGGTCATAGTTTTTTGTTAGTGAAACAACATGAAACGTACTTGTTAAATTATTAAACCTTCATCATTTTAACCACTATCCACACTGCAAAAAAAAAAGTCTGTTAAACTGACAAAAAAAAAAAATAAATAAATAAATAAAAATAAAAATAAAAAAACTGTCAGCCAGGACGCCAGTTTATTTCCGTATATTTTACAAAAGTCTTCCGTATTTTTTTCCGTATACGGAAGATTTCCGTAAAATAAATTGAGAATCTGTAAAATTTACGAAAGACTTCTGTAAAAAAAAAACGGAAATAAACTGTCGTCCTGGCTGGCAGTTTTTTGTTGAAAATTTAACAGACAGATTTTGCAGTGCATAATTCGTCGTCTTAAATTCTACATCAGATAAAATCTTTTAGGCGGGAAAGAACCTAAAAATGTATTAAAAACAAGCAAACACACACACACGATTGGCTATCTGATTTTGTACATCAGGGTAAGTTGACCATAGTAATACGGGAGTGATGATCAGTGATAGATTTGACTTTCCCCTTCACATTTCCTGTCATTACTGATTGCCTTAAGTGATTTTGTTTCAATGCTTTTAATTGCCTAGTGAATATGAAAGTAGGCATAGGCGTAACTTACTAAGGGCAAGAGGGGGCAATCCCCCCAAAATTCGAGAAAATTCAGACATAGTTTCATCTACAATAGGAAAGCTTCAGCCCCCCAAACGGCAGTGCTGCTTGTCAATTTGCGCCAATGCTAGTAGGTTTAAATATTACGTAAGTTTTTTTTCGAAGTATGTATTTTAATGTAAGCGTCTGCTTCAAGCTTTTTCATTAAATGACATTCTTTCAGACTTCTTCGAAATAATACAAACCAGGGTTCTTTACCCAATCATAACCAGCATTTTCCTTGGTTTTATTACATTTTTGTCTTATCTTTGAGCGAACTTAAAATCAATCATTCTTAGATAGTTTATTGTTAATGGGAAACTTTTCTTGCACCTTTTTAATGTGACTGGAAAACTATTTCCCCCGCCCCCCTTTATTTTGATATTTCAGTCATTGATATTGGTCCTATCAGTTGTTTCTTATCATTATCAATCAGTGTCAATATTCTCTCAAGCCTTTTTAGAAGTGCTCTATAGTGCTTTGTGCTCAGAAATTTCTCTCTCCCTCTTTTTTTAATTTTTTTTTGTACAACGTATAACAGACTTCAAAGAATCTTCTGTCTAATGGCTGCAGGTAGCAACAGCTTTCCTTTGTTATTTGTATAGCACCTGTCACAAAAATAATAATGTAAAGTAATAATGTTACTTCTTACTATCTTAACCCTTTCAGACCTTACGTTCATAGTCGGGGACACAAAAATTATCTGTAAATTTATTCAATATGGATTTCCTATTTTGTCGCATAAATAAAAACCAATTTTCCTCGAAAATTTAATAATGAGGGTTTTCTGTTTTTTTTAAATCATTAATTTGTTAAAGTTACTATTGTGAAAAGAAAAAATCATGCACCGCAAAGAAAAAATATTTAATCAGGCCTGAAAGGGCCTGAGGTGGACATATAAAGTTAACCCGACTTCATATAGCCGCCTCACTTATTTAAATGAGAGAGGTGGGCATATTTGAAACTAAAATAATAAAAAGCAGATCGACCGCCTTTTTGAAATTAAATAAACATAAATATATGATACACCTAACCCATACAGTGTGGTCTCTGTGTTAAAATGTTTTGCTTGAAGTCTCGATTACAATATTTTCCAAGTCATTAATCAGATTTTAATTTCTGATGACACATATCCTTTTGCACACACTTTAGGAAAAACAAACTTACTTTGCCTGTAAAACTACCTTTTTGCATTAAGAGTTAAGATGCAGTGAAAAGTGAAAACTCAATTTTTTTCTTTTAAATGCTAATTGAGTTTTAAGGAAATGTTAATTGCATTTTATCGTGTCTCATGAGACAAACTTAGAAGTAAAGATTTTTTTAATCTAATGACATTAAAATAACACATTTAGGGCACTTATGAATTGTCAATTTTAAATGAACCTCCCATCGATACTGCAGTTTTTGGAAAAAGAGTCAGCTTTTATTTTCTAGAATTTGAAAACAAAAATTTGGTCAGTAGTTAAGTATTTTTCTTCCAATAATCCCAACTTAATTACACGTTAAGAAAAAATTTCCCCCCTTCCGAGAAAAAAAGCAATTATTTTTTCAAGATTATAAAATAATTAAAAACCATGGTTCATGTTATCTTATTATTTAGGCCCTTACGGCTGCCCAAATTTAAAACACAGTAAGGGACAAATTTTTCAAAATGGATTTTTTTAGCATTTTTCGTTCTAAGAGAGTCGTGTGAACATGATTTACTTGGTACTTTTCAATAATTTTTCGCATAGATATCAAAATTGATAAAAATAGTAAGTGCTTTGTTTTTTTTTTCAATTTGAAAAATTTAAAACAAAGTAACACTTTCAATAATTTTAAAAACCTATTTTATTTTCTACATGTTGTCATCCTAATCTGTGACAGTAATCAACGTTTAATTTGTTGTGCTAAAATACCATTTCGTGCGGCTAAAAGAAAATACGTTTTATTGATTTTCTGGAAGATTTTGAATTTGTCACTTACTGTGTTTTGAATTTGGGCAGCTGCTTATCTTTATATTTAGTGCTTTTCTCTCATGTAGCGCTGAAGCGATAGTTTGAAAATTAAAATCACTTTAAAACTCATTGTCTACTTAAATGAAGACACCCTAGTTTCATAAACAGAATTGATCTTCTTATAACAACTTATTTACTGAGTCTGGATGATAACTGCTGTTTATTTATATACGTGCATTTCTTTTTCTATTGTTTATATATTTCTGTTTTTTTCTGTTTTAGTATCTAGTTACTTTTAATTTTGAAGACATATATACTCTCGCACATAAAAGTATTCTCAATTTAAAGAAAAAAATCATACTTTTAAAGCTCAAATATTTGTAACATACATGCATGCATACATACACCAACTTTTTCAGAATGTGATTTGCAGACAACTGAATTTTATTCCTTACCACAAAGTATCCCACTTTTTAGAGAACCTGAAAGGAGATTTGGGGATTATTATAGTTTACACTCCAACATTTTTTCCGCTTTACTTCAATAACTTTTTTCCTTTCGAGATATAAAGCAAATCATCCTTTCATGAAACTATCCTTAAAGACATCGTGATGTACTTTAGTTTTTTTTCTGCTCTTGTTTTCTTTGGAGCATTCTATGAGAAAAAAAATGTTGTTTACATTCAACATTTTTAACTTGGAGGATATCTCACTGTTATTACACATTTTTATGCGTTTAATATTGTGATGAAACACTTCTGGAAACAAATGACTTTTTGCATTTAAAAATAAGAAATATATATTTATTTTTGTATTGTGTGGAGGTATATGTATTTTTATCTCCACGAAAAAAAATGAAATAATAATAATCTTAAGATATTTTTGAGAGGCTGGTGTTTTATAACAGTAATAAAGTGTTTCATCCTTCTTATGATTTTCCAGTTTTGATGTATCATGATGTTATCTTTACTGAGTTCTGTTTTTTGTGAGCAGAAGCTTTTTTTGATACAAGAAAATCTGAATATGAAGCCTATCCTGAAAGAGGTTAAAACTCTAATTCATGTTTTTGAATATTAAAATAAATAATTATAACACATATTAGTTCTCCTAATGTACGGGTTACTCATCTTTTAGGTCCAAGGTGGGAGAAAAAAGAAAAGATTGGTTTTATTTAGTTACTTGACAGAAACTGAACAATAAAAGTTTGCGAAATATATACATTTTCATAAAATTATACATGGACAGGAATACTGATGAGCAGTTATCAGCCAGGTAACTGAGCAGTTTATTAGGTTTTTCCTGCCATCTTTTTAAAGAAAGGCATTTTAAAGTACATGTCAGTGTAAATCATATTTCTTCAATATGGTTTTTGTTTTATCTGTTTAAAAAGGTTATATGCTGATATTTTTATAATTACCTTTGTCAATTTTATGTACAAAAATTCACCTCCCTCCCTAATAATTAAATAAGTAAAGATCAAAATCAAAGGAAGTGTACGTTTGATTTGATGTGAAGATAGAAGGTATGTATCCTTTCAATTAATATGTATTATTTTCGTTCACGTTTTCTCAGTAAAATTAATAAACAATAAATACAGAAGTTTTTTGGAATGTTTATGTACGTTTGTAACTGTAAAATTGTACGTACCATTGTGAAATCAATGCTCAATCAATGCTGATATTTACATTCAGACATAAAAAGAAAGTTGTTTTTCCTACTGTAAATTTCTGAAAATTTTATTAAAATTTAAATTTTAAAAATACGTTTGTATAAATAATTATGTATTAGTGTGCAATTTCATAAGTAGGAAAGCAATCAACATTTTTTTTTCATTTTTCTCTTGTTTACCCAATGTTTATACTTCTTTGAGCGACCACCTCTCTTCTTAACGACCGATTTTTCAGGGAACGAACGTTGGTCGCTCCCGAGAAGTTTCACTGTACCCCCTGTTTCAATAGGGGGTGGGTTTGGGCGATAGTAATGAAAAATTTATTTACTATTAAACTAAAGACTGTTTATTTGAAATACCCGAATATATCTAAATTACGCTTTAAAGAATGACTGCCCATACAGCGTAATGTATTGGAATTCTTTTGAGTAAGCCTGTAAAAGATCTATAAATACTACATGCACACCTTTCGATAGGTAAGGAGGGGTAGCGATAGTTTCACAAAATTTATTTACTATTAAACTAAAGACGCAGTAGTTATCAAGAATCATAGAAAACAAACAAATATTGTTGCTGTTCTCGTGTCCATGGAAAGATGATTGCACTGTCTATGGAATTAGGAGCCATTGCCTCCAAGGAGGTTGGATTTCTGTCTGTTGGTCTCTTAATTTTGAACCCATTTCCAGAGGAGACACCTAGCGCCTGGAATCTGCACCCCTAGAGGTATCGTTTAAACGCGGTGGACATTGGAGCCACGACGGATTTTACCTGCTCCAGCCAATACCCTCTAGATATAGAACGCCTTACAACTAAAGCTTTGATCTCATCACTAGATCTTTTTATAGGACAGTTTTACTTTCACAAAGTATATCTGTTTTAAATTTGTGGTGAATTTTCTCACTCATAAAACTTTTTAATGATCTGAGATAAAAAAATAATAATTTTACGATAAATGACAATTTTTGACCACCACTCACTGTATACTATGATACAGAAGTAGATCTCAATGAATTATTTTGTATCAGAAAGGTATTTTAATTTTTTATCTTTAATTTCAGATATTTTCTAATATCGGTAGCATCCGCCAGAAATTTTAAATAGTTTTACTTTTTGAAGATACAACAGTGACGACGCGACTTAACAAGATAGAGTGATGACGTCAAAGCTTCAGTTGCTAGGCCTTCTACATGTAGAAGGTGTTGCTCCAGACCCCATTCAGCGTACACGGTCCCACAGCCCCGTCCAGCCGAGAGAGGAGTTCACCCTCCCAAGCACTGGCCAAGGCGGATGCTGTTTCGCTTTCCGTGTTTTTACGGGAACGGAGTTTAGTAGACTAGACCGCTGCGGTACGAAACAAACAAATAAATAAAGTAAAATAAAATCGAAATTTTATTCGAGCTCGCAAACTTTTCCGAACTTTCAGAGAGAACTGGGGGAAGGGTGGGGGGCACACCCACACCTTTGAGAATACATAAAAAAAGAAAAAAAAGAAAAAAATCCCTCTCCGATCGCCGGACACGAAATCAAAATCCCTACTCGGCCGCTGTCTAGTCCAGCCTCTGACTGACAGCTCGGATTTCTCCATTCCATCCTCTCTCTCTCTGGGAAAGGGGCGCAGCCATCGCGCCCCCCGACCTGCGCCACCGCCGCCCACTTCCCATTTTTAACCGAGAGAGAGTCAATACAAAATCCGCGGAAGCTCAGATTTCTTCCCCATTCGTGTTTGGGATTCTGTCTGAGACATGGGACGGGTCGCCGTTGCTGCTACTCCAGGACGCGAGAGCACGTGTGATGACCGCCGCTGATTCTCCATGTCCACATGTGTCCGGACGCGACGGGACCTCCTCCTCTTCTATGATAGTGTACACGTGGATCGTATCGCTGGCTCTACTGCCGGGTGAGTGAGGGTGTTGTTGAGCTATTGTCCAGCTCAATTTGTCGTTTCGTTTGTTTTGGACTTTTTAAAAAATTATTTAAACGGGTTTTGAATGTTGTTAACTTACCGGATTTGCCCGAGCTGAGCTCGGGCAGGTAACACGTTCCATTCTGGATGATCCCGAGTGTAGCTCGGGCAGTAGGAAATTTTTTTTTAATTTTTCACGTAATCTTTCCCGAATTATTTCGTTTTGCTCTTATACTCTTTTATTTACTTTTCTGCCCACTAGAAGGTAGAACTAGAGGTAGAACTTAGGAAGAAGGTAGAACTTAGGAGAAGGTAGAACTTAGGAAATCTTGTGTAGAAATAACTTTATTTTATTTTTAAAATGTATCTATATCGATATATGCATTAAAAAAACTGACATTTTTTGACCCTCCAACTCGAAAAAAGAAAAAAAAAATGAACCGGCAAGGGGTTAAAATAAGGTTACAAATCTTTTGAGCGATTTTTTTTTTTTTTTTTTTTCCCAGATTTGCGATTGATATGCGATATTTCTCTTGGAAATGTTGTCGAGTGTGACGTACCTTAAATAGCAAAATTTGCAGTTCTAAGCCTAGTGTCCCTTTTTTGGGATGGCATTTTAGATATCAGTCGAAAACGTTATTTATTTTTCCTGGCCTTTTTTTCACGAGTATTGAACCTCAACTCCACAAAATATTTTAACAGGATCCAGTAAGATGTTGACATATTTTTTTACATACATGATTTTAAAAGAAATCAATCCCTTGTTCGAGAAGTGGGCATCAGAAATTTATCCGTTATTGCAGCTATTAGCAAAAATCGAAGTAAGTTCCAAAAATATCTGGGCACAAATGGGTTAAAATAGGATTACAAACCTTTTGAGCGATTTTTTTTTAAAGATTAATCATTGATGCGGGATATTTTTCTTGCAAATGTTGTCTAGTTTGACGCCCTTTAAATAGAAAATTTTTTCAGTTTTAACTTAACCTTTAATTACATAGCGATATATATTTACATCGTATGTTTAAAACACGTTCACTGCCGGATTAGAGTACGAGCCAAATTTCACATGTTGAGCTTATGTATAAAATATAATTTTTGATAATGAATGCTCCATGTTGTGACCCATAAAAATATCAGATATTTCTTTCAAACTGCGTTTTTCCCCCGAAAGATTAATGAATCATTCACAAAATTGTCGTTGGAAATTGAGCTTACATTCGAGAATATCACATGACAGGCACCGAATGTGTTTGAAATGAATGCAATTGAGGGTGAAGAGTGTTGTTTGAAAGCACGAAATCTCCCTCGCGGACTTTACACAAGTAGATCTTGTAACATAAACTCATTGTGCTATGGACTTGAAAATTTCAGGATGACTCTTTATAAGCTGCGCTTCACACCGTATTAAGTGAAACAACAGTGTTCTTTATGAAACTTTCTGAAAAATGTCCTCAACATAAAGTTTCCCAGCAAATATTTTCGACGAGCCACACATTCTGCTCAATTTTCGATTTTTCAGATTTTTTCCTAAAATTTTCTTACCTGACACAAGTTTATCATTTATGACTGTGTATTATAGTACAGCCTGTAAAGAGGTATTCTAAAAATTCTGAAGGGCTCGATATATTTAGTTTATTTGTAGTCATGCACCGAAATCACATGATTTTTTTTCGAAATCACCGTTAACGAATTTCTTTCAAATGAACGAATGGAATAAGCAACGTGGGATATATATTTCCCTCGCAAATGTCGCCAAGGTTTATAATCCTCTATTAGCAAATTTTTTAGTTTTAACTGGAGTTGTTTCGTAGTTTGTGAAGGTCTGTTTTTACTTTCCGAACATGTACCCTGTAAGGAAAGTATTGTCATCATGAAAAAATTCGACTTCGAGATTTTGGTGTATGGACACGTTTTGAGATCTTCTGAAAATCATTTGTGGTATTTTTACGAGATGTATGTATTTGTGTATGTGTGTGCGTATGCGTGTTTGTGTGTATGTGAGTGAACACGATAGCTCCTGAACGGGGCATTCGATGGAGCTCAAATTGGGTATATATGTCATAAACCACCGTCGCAAGACCGGCATTGATTTGGGTGTGTATAGGACTTATAGTTTTTCTACAGGACTACGACAAAGATTTTTTTTTACATGATGGCCTATGGGGGAAAATTCTTGAAAGTGCGCTAGCGTTTAAACGGTGCATTCGATTGAGCTTCAACTTGGTATATATGTTTGAATGATTCATCGATCAAAATTTATTTAAATACTTGGTCATGATCTTAATCGTAAATATTCGGAAAGTCGAGTGGAGTCACTCCAGATTTTTTTCATTTATTAATTACGATTAGCAAATAAAATATTTCAACTAAAGATGGATGCGAGACGACAAGAGACAGACATTTTTTTGCAGTTGTGATTCGAGATCAGACAGCCTTTTTCCCCCTTCTCGTCTCGCATCAATCTCTACTCACAAAAGCGAGCATCCACTAATAGGATCTATAGTGGATATTTAGATTTTGCAATTTGCATAATCCAAGATGGTATACATACATACATATTGAAATATTACAAACTACTTTCTTTTTTTTTGAGGGGCCGACGGCGGCCATCAGTTGTTACGTCGGTACAGATTTCGAAAATTTAAAAACTGTATGATTAAATTTAAATACATTAAGTTTTATATTTCAAAATTTTTAAAAACTTTATGATTAATATTTAGAAATTTAATTCTAAAACTGCATGATTATTACTTAGAAATTAAATTTAAAAACTGTATGAAAAATAAATGCTTTCGAGTGGGAAAAATGTTGATTGGAAAATCAAAAACAGTGTTATTAAATATTACAAACTCGATTTGGAAATTTTACACCTGGTGCAGAATCCCCCATTTTGTTTCTGTAAATGTAATATGAAACTTACAGACTAGATCTAGATTTTAAAACGTCCCAACAAGTGTATTTTTGATTGCGGGTTCCAGCATTGGGTTATATAATTGACAGACGTATAACGCGTTTTCAGATTAACGCATGCAATACATTATTGCTCTTGGAATTGTTATCAAGATGAGCAAACCTCATTTTTTAAATTTTGTTGCGAGCTACAGAAAAATCTTGTCTCGGGAAGCATTGTTTTAAAGTATTTTACAGGTAAACGAATAAAATAAGACTATTCTACTTTTTCACCCTCAATCTTATCATCAATATTAATAAAGCTCAATTGGAGGAGTTTTGTAATGTTTAAACGATATTTTCGGTTTATAGAGCGAGTTTTTCATATTTTTTAGATTCCCTGTTTTTAGTTCAGTAGAGTTACGACCTACAGCGAAATAAGCGAGCGTCGCTTTAACGTATTTTTCAGATTAAGAATAAAATAAGAAGATTTAAAATTTTTTCTTGCAAATTTCATCAAATTTAACCAACTTCAATGAACGTATTTTTGAGTTTTAACGTGACTTTCTGATAACTTGAGAAAGTACGTTTTTAATTTAATTTTTAAGATCTGCAGAAAAATCTCGTCAAAGAGACTGCTGCTTTAACGTAGTTTTCAGATTAATGATAAAAATTCATAATATCTCGCAAAAATTATTAAGCTTAGCGAGCTGCATTTATAAGTTTTGAGAAAGTTTGTCATTAGACAGTGAATTAGGCTTTCAACACTCTTAAAATACGAACAATTATTTCGTCACAGCGATCGTCGGTTTGACGAATTTTACTTCTGAGAGAGTAAAATATCTCACGCTTTTTAAGCGGAAGTTAGCCCAGTTTCAATTAGCTATTTTTTTTTTTTTATGTTTTTTATGTTTTTTTAAGTTTTCCATACTTTTATAATGTAAAATACTTCAGAGAATTTGTAGCGAAATCACATTTAATTCTCTGAATAATGTAGGCCCAAAAGTGACAAAACGTAAGTTGAATAACAAAGTCTTTATTTATTTTGTCAAAAATGCCATTTATTTATTAGACTTTTTTAAATATAAATAATACTATTTGAAAAGAGCTTTCTTTAACAATATGTAAAAGAAATATGTTTAATGTGTACAAACAATGTTCATATTAGCTATCACGTGTCTGATATATGATTATTGTTACGGTGTATTATTATTACTATTATTATTATTATTATTTATTTGTTTGTTTTAGATCGAAATTTTTACATGAAATGAAAAATTATATAGTTAGTTTTTATAATTATAACTAGAATTTTGTTAATACTGCTATTTTAGGTGGTTGTTATTTATTACTTCTTATAGAGATCTGAAAAACAAATCTATGCTCAGAATAAACAAATAAATAAAAATAATATAAATATACGGAGTCAGTAAAAATATCCACCATTTTTAAAAAACAGAGGGATTAAATATAAATAAAATAATTTAAGAAGGTAAAAAACCCTTCGTGGTCAGGTCATATGTGCTCTACCACTCTGTTTCTAGCACGATGGAATACTAACAGAACGGGTCTCTTTTTGGCCTACCGGTTTCGAGAGGGCCGAGCCCCAAAGCCCCTAGATAGCCCCTAGATATTCCTTTGAATCGCGCTTTACAGTGACGATGTGTCATGGGTGAGAGCACGACACCCGACCGGCACCCCACCAGCATCCGCCGCACTTGCGGCACTTACAGTAGCTTTGATGCACTATATAAGCATTTCTTTGTTGTAGCTTTGTTGCAGCCTCGATGTTTATTAATTATTATTGTTACGTACTGAGTATTGTTGGATATACCATGGCCAAGTGAATGAAACAATAAACATTCGAAATAGCTGAAGATCTGGTGTTCTGGCCTATCGCAGAGTCGTTATTCTAGCAATCCCGAGTTTGGGATGATTTTCTCAGGATGTAACAAACTTTCTTCTTGCAACGTAAATCCTGAACTATTTCTCTATAAATTATTTTAAAAACTTTATCTCTTTATGGGGTGAACATTTTGAAAGCAATTGAAAACATAACTGCATATGGTTTTTCTTTTCCTTCTTAAATTATTGATAATTAATCCTTCCCTTGTTTAAAGAATGGTGACTATATTTAGTGATTCCGTATTATTATAGTATTTTTATTTATTTATTTATTTATTTATTTATTCTGTGCATCAATTAGGTTCCTCTGATATCTACATTTTAAGTAATAAAAAACAACCTCCAAAATAACTGTATTAAACAAAATTCTTGTTGGATCTATTTGAAGAAACAATTTTGCTGAATCAACCATTTTTTTTAATTTGGCGAAATATTTTGTTAAATTAAAAAAAATTGCGTAGAAGCGTCAGTCAAATTTTTATTGAATCAAGGAAATTTCGTTCAATTCAACCAAATATTTTCCCCCGTGTAATAGTGATGCAATTTTTAATTACAAAAATCCCGAATTTTTTGAATCATTGCATTTGCGCAAACGAAGGCATAATGATGTAGGGGGGGCTTTATGTCAACATATCCCATTCACGCACTGTACGATAGCTCTGTTATAATAAACTTCATCTGAAACAGCGGTTTCAAACGTGATACTTTTCTTCAACCACATACGAAGAAGTCTGGATCGACTTCTTCAACATTTCGGGAAAATGATGCGAGTGGTTACCCGGCAAGAAAATTTGGAGCACAATGGATTGGTCTCAGCGGACCGATTTCTTCGCCATCACGGTCACAGGATTTATCTTCAATCGACTTCTTTGTATGGGGCTTTACATTTCGGTTTTAAAAAGCGCGTTCAGCACGCAGTGTTCCAGTAGGTGGAAGTCCGCTTCCCATTAGAACACCGAAAATCGACGAACGTCGGTCTCGGTCTGTGATTGGGAGGGGTCAAACTCTCTTAACTGGACTGACGTAAGTCCAACACAATTACACTATTTTAATTTTATTTCAATATATTTTCAAGTAATTAGTATATTTTTTTAATGTCTAGTGCTCCGAAAAAAAAAAGACAAAAAATCTTGCCAATGATTGAAAAAATTCCGGATTTTTGTAATTAAAAATTGCATCACTCTTCCCCTTTGGAAAAAGTTTGGCTGAATTGAACGAAATTTCCTTTTTTCAAGAAAAATTTGACTGACGCTATTACCAAAATTTTGTTAATTGAACAAAATATTTCGACAAATTTAAAAAAAAGTACTCCTCATTCAGCAAAATTGTTTCTTTTAAATAGATCCAACTAGAATTTTGTTTAATACTGCTATATTAGGTGGTTGTTATTTATTACTTCTTATGAGATCTGAAAAACAAATCTATGCTCAGAATAAACAAATAAATAAAAATAATATAAATATACGGAGTCAGTAAAAATATCCACCATTTTTAAAAGACAGAGGGATTAAATATAAATAAAATAATTTAAGAAGGAAAAAAACCCTTCGTGGTCAGGTCATATGTACTCTACCACTCTGTTTCTAGCACGATGGAATACTAACAGAACGGGTCTCTTTTTGGCCTACCGGTTTCGAGAGGGCCGAGCCCCAAAGCCCCTAGATAGCCCCTAGATATTCCTTTGAATCGCGCTTTACAGTGACGATGTGTCATGGGTGAGAGCACGACACCCGACCGGCACCCCACCAGCATCCGCCGCACTTGCGGCAGTAGCTTTGATGCACTATATAAGCATTTCTTTGTTGTAGCTTTGTTGCAGCCTCGATGTTTATTAATTATTATTGTTACGTACTGAGTATTGTTGGATATACCATGGCCAAGTGAATGAAACAATAAACATTCGAAATGGCTGAAGATCTGGTGTTCTGGCCTATCGCAGAGTCGTTCTTCTAGCAATCCCGAGTTTGGGGTGATTTTCTCAGGATGTAACAAACTTTCTTTTTGCAACGTGAATCCTGAACAATTTCTCTATAAATTATTTTAAAAACTTTATCTCTTTATGGCGTGAACATTTTTAAAGCAATTGAAAACATAACTGCATATGGATTTCTTTTCCTTCTTAAATTATTTTATTGATAATTAATCCTCCCTTTTTTAAAGAATGGTGAATATATTTAGTGATTCCGTATTATTATAGTACTAGCTGCGTGCCCGTTCTCCGCACGATAGGGAACGAAACTTTTTCTTACATGTATAGTTCGAATTGATTCCAGAGATTGGGAATCTAAAAATAGGCAAAATGATATGCCTCTTGGCGTAAAGTTACTCATTCGTAAAGTTAGTATAAGTACTGACCTGTGACCATTGTTAATATTATGACGCAAAAAACTATGTCGGTGTCATTCACGATCAGAAAAGAAAAGCTTTACGGTTTTCATTGAAAATTCCTAATTTTCAAAATGTCTCATTTCTGCATCATACTCTTGTTTAGATTTAAGTTATGCCATTAACACCTTAGATACTACATGAAGTGGAGTACCGTTTTATTTTATAATTAAATAGTTGTGTACCCGCTCTTTGCAAGGCAAGAGAAGAACATTTTCCTAAAATGTGATCATAACTACCTTTAATAAAACAGAATCTCCAAGAAAAAAGAAATTTCTGTTACAGCCTTTTCTGTTGAAACTACCGCGTGATATATTAACGCGACGTAGAATTACTTAATGTACTATTAGCTGTGATGTAATACGGCTGTTAAAAAATGAATAGAAGACTTAGTTTCACAAAATATTTATTAATGTGGTATATTGTGGTTTGATCAATATTGCCTTATCATATCTACTTACTATAAATTATACTATCTTTTACTGATACCAATACAATATACTGTCGTTTTGCAACCGTTAATGCTTAATTTAAATAAACGGTTTAGATATTTGCCACGAATGTAGGCTTTTACTCTTTGGTGATTCTAGGGATGGACGAAAAATGGGCGTCTCGCAAAAGAGCCGAAAACCTTTGTCTCGTCTCGCAAAAATCCCTATATTATAATGTTAAAAATGCTTGTCTCGTCTCGCAAAATTCCGTCTCGCGTCCATCCCTAGGTGATTCTTTGCAATTTACGCATTAGCATAAACGATAATCATTTCAGTTTATGGTTGCCACTAAATCAGCTCTCCATAAATTTTTACGCATAGATCTTGTCAGATTGGTGTATTTAGCACCAGGGCCCTATTATCGCACGGGCAAATCGGGACTTTGTCCAGGGGCCTCCGGCTCAAAATGGCCCCCAATTTCAAATGTTATTCTTTTTTTACAAAAAAAAATTATGAAAAATAAAACAAATTTCATACATGGGGGGGGGGGGGGCGGCCCAAAATGCATCAATGCCCGGGGCCCCCCTGTTGGTCATAATCGGGCCCTGTTTAATACCGCAATACATTTCCTGCTATTCGAAAACGTGACCCGTTTAAAATCTCAATCGTAAATAATGCTGGATAATTCACTGGTGAAAAAACAGCATTCAATTATTTATCTGGCAACGTAAAGTAAAATATAGAATTATTTCATGCGTGGCGTATGTTTTGCTTGTGAGTCCGTTATTCTGATTGAGTTTCGAAAGAGGTTTTAAACTTATGACATCAAAACCACGCACATTTCACATGCGAAAACTCAGTTATATTAAAGTAATTTTTTTTTTCAACTGGCAATTTTAATAATTGTTACTGTCTCCAAGATAACTAAAACTCAAGATATCATACCGAAAATTTTAAGCTGCTATTGAAATGCAAATAATTCTTTACTTAAAAATTCGTAAAAAATCTCCTAATTTATATTTTTCTCTGGTTTTTCTTTTAAAAGAGGGCGAAATGTATGCTCCGTCATTTGACAAAATATAAAAAAGTTATGACACTATAACCTTCAAGAAATTTTAAAAGATGAAATAAAGTAGCTTTGTGTATATATTGAATTTCTGAAGCATTTAATTAAAAACAGTTAACATCTCGTCGAATGAAAGTAGAGTTACGCCCAACTCTCATATGAATTTTGTACATTTTTTCATTTAATTTCGTAACCAAGCCTTTTGTTAAAAAAAAGGTAAAAAAGGCCTCGTTCAAAATGTTATGGCAATATAAACTTCACTGCATCATTACTGTTAGAATGCACTAAGATGCTATACAGAATTTATCATATTTAAAATAAATTTCTTTAAAAGTTTTGACATTATCAAGGGTCGTCTTCAATTAACTTGTAAAAGTAAGTATAAGGTAACACCATAACGGTATAAATGTTAAAACGATAAGAAAATATTTTTATATAATATTTATTCAGTTTTCATCCTTGCAAATTTTATTTAACTTTAAACACATCAATTATAATGATATCACTTAAATGCTTAAAGTATAGTTAGGACCATTTTAAGAATAAACTATATTTTCAACTTACTAAGAATTGTTTTATTTGAAATAAATTAACATCAGTAAAATGCGCTTTAAACAATACTTTCCTGAGCCCAAAATCTTTTCACGTGCTCCTATAAAAATTCATAATGACATACCTTCATATTTTTTCTAAGTGCACTGTAGGTTCATTTCTTGTCAATCTATGCATACCTACGGCATTTGGTGCTATCACAGACAGGCAGAAAAACGGAATCCATACAAATTTTATAACTATGTTGAAAAAAGTTAAAATGTAATTTGTAAGGATGTACAATCTTGCAAGGCGTTACACATACATGTGGCAAAAGGAAATTATATGGCCATGACTCTATACAAAACACTTTTTTTTTCAAACCTGTTGTAGCTTTGTGGCTTTCGTAAAGTGTGTCTTTTAATAATAGCTATCTTCCACATTTTTTGTGTATTTTTTAATCCTTTGAGGCGCAACCCTTTCCCAATGCTGAAAAAAGGGCAGCCGTTGCCATCGCCCGACTTAACTGCCAGCAAGATGCCAGACGATCGAAACGTTCATCGAAACGATCAAAACGGCTGTGCCGCACAGCCAGTTGCGTCAAAAAAAGGGTCTCTAGATCTGTGGCACGCGATGAACGTTTCGATCGTCCGGCATCATTCTGGCAGTTAAGTCGGGCGATGGCAACGGCTGCCCTTTTTTCAGCATGGGGCCATCTGTCCAGCTGTTCTCGCATTCTTCCATTTTTCAGCAGATGTCAGTGCTATTGAAAAGAATCGTGATCATTTTTTGACGGGAAATGACGTGCTAAAAGGTAAAGGTTTCTCGTGGAGCTATGTCACCCGCCACTATTTTTATAGAAATCCAATCTATTCTTCGTGACTGGCAACAGTTAAAATGTCAGAGTTGGGTATTCCCAGAGCGGGAACACCGCGCGTTAAAGGGTTAAAGAAAAAAATATACAAAAGAAAAAAATTAACAAAAGGATCTGGTTAAGTTGTTTTATTTATGCAAGAACTATTCATTTGCTTCGACATTATGTTAATGTTAACATTTTTAATAATATTCACAACAAATAAAATTAATGAAGGGACATTCAGTTCAGACATAATATAATTTCATAAAAAGTATTTAACTTATAAATCAAAGTTTGTATAGAAAAGAAATCATCTCTACAGTAATAAAACTGAGAAACATGCTTGTTGTCTTTGTTACTGGTGCTCCCTGGCAACCGCAATCGGCGGTGCCAACCCCCCCCCCAAAGGGAGGGGGTGTGCCTTCCCTTTTTTAGGGCCTCCAGTGGGGGAAGTACGATTTAGTCCGTGGTCCCCTCAATTTGAACCCATTCCAGGGTAAGGACCCACCCCCTGAAATATGTACCCACAGGGGTATCGTTTAACAACTTGGAGGACATTGGAGCCACGACAGATTTTACGTGCACCCGCTCCCATTAGCGCACGTGGTCCCACAGTTGTCGAGCCGAGAGGAAGTTGACCTTCCCAAGCACTGGCCAAGCCGGATGCTGTTTCACTTGCCGTGTTCTACTGGGAACGGAGTTTAGCGCCCAGACCACTGGGGGACAGAAAAATGCTTAATTTATTTGATTTAGACACATCATAAACTCGTCAAATTTGACATTGAACTCTTTTAGTTTTACAAATTATTATCAAAGTTTTTAAATTATATGAAAAGTAACAAGTGTACTCTTGATTAATTAATTTAGATTATTTTGATCCTATTTGCTAATGCAATAAAAAGAAGTTATGTCATAGTTATTACTCAGTCTGAACGCTTTATGTTTAAATAACTACAGAAATTCATGTATGAAATTATATCATGTTTTTTACAACTGTGCGCTATTCTTTTCCAATAAATGTATAGAGAGAGAATCTACAATCATTACAATTGCATAAATAGCAGCTCAGCAGTTGCTCAAAAAGCAACCGTTCATCGTCGAATGATAAGTTCTTAAAACAATTAAAGTAAGCTGTACTTCTAATTTTGTACTCGCATATTTAATAAAATATATTCGTAGTTAACATTTTAAATTCAAAAGTACAAAAAAATTATTAAAAAACATAAATGACATTTTATTTTTCACAGCATGAAAAATGTGTAAAAAAAAGTGTTTTTCATAGAAAGTGATGTTTATATATCTATTCAGTTTTTGTATTTTAAACATCTATTTACATTAAAAAAAATACAATGCACGTTTAATAAGATTATAATTACAGTAAGAATAATTTGCTATTGTCTTTAAACTTAATTAAACAAAGACCTAAAACAGAATAACAAAGAACATCTTTTAACACACACAGATAATTTTATTTTATAGTCTTTTAAACTACAGTTTTAGAAAAAAAAAAGAAATGTTTTTACTTAAAAAAATAAAAAAAGAAAGAAAAGCACTCAAAATCTGATGTAAGAGTTAAATTATTAAAGGGTAAATGCATGCAATATTTAAACAAATGTTTTTCTTCAAAAAACTGCAAACCCAAAATAATCTTACACACGACCTAAAAAATAAGTAAGTACATAACGTATTAGAAGAATATTTTAAAGCATGTTTTGTGTTTGTTTATTTACAGGTACAGTTTAATGCGTTGCAGACTGTTAAATAGTAACAATTTTAAAATGAGAGATAAAACTAACGAATATGGAAAAAAAATATATTGTAAGACATTAGAATTTACTCTGTTCAAGCTCGCTAATTTTACTCTGGAACATAAGTATTTACTTGCATAGTTAACAGCATTAGTTAGTGCAATAGGAAAAACGGATGTTCCACGTTAATTAAATTCCACATGCATAATAAATATTTTTCAAAATCTGTCCAGAAAAAAAAATGCTTTACTTACCCCGTTCAAAAGTGTAATAATCTCTGAATATGCATCACCGCAATTAAAAATGTAATGCTAATCAGGCTTTGTGAATTGTTTAAAAACGAAACACTAGAATACTTGTGAATATAAGATTTTAGGAGAGGCATGTTTCCGCTCCCTCATGAGAACGATATTTTTAACCTATCTAAATTCTAAACTAACGTCTCAGACTTGTTCACGTATAACGTTTCAGACTTGTACTCGATTTTAATTAAATGCGATTCTAGTTCCGTCGACATAAAAATATTTTTCAGCATGTTTTGTTTTCAGCATAGCAAATGCCTTTAGTTCACGGATCACTGATGTTCTTTTTCAAAAATAAATAAATAAATAATCCATCTAAAC
>JAWZYV010011171.1:0-21473 GCA_038373885.1 Cheiracanthium punctorium
TAACACAATACCAAACATTTATATTTTTAATTCATTGTAATTTATTCTTTAAATTTATGTATATCGCTAATTACAATAATTTTACTAAAAAATAATATCAATCCCTTAACGCGGTAGAGTATACAATATTTTTTGTTATCCCATCTTTAGATAACACAAACAAACTGGATGCCCACAGTATGCTTTGCCCACTCGAGAGCATGCCACGTATAACTGTCCATGTAAAAAACATGGTGTGCTCAAATCTAATCCACAAACAGACATAGTTTGGCCTTGAGACTTATTGATAGTCATTCCATAAAAAATTTTGCCCCCTCCCACAAAAAAAAGGATGAAAATCTGAAACACTTTCAGATCTTAAATACGCACTATAGTGCTATATATTAAAATCGTATCATAATTTATACGTCGTCCCTATTTTTCGTCCTTATTCCATTAAGTTGGAAAGTGTTATCATTATTCTTGACTGTGCTGTATTTTCTTTCTTATTTTATAAAACCCATCTTTGGAATAAAAATATTTATCTTAAAATCGCCTACTAAAACTATTTTACAATCCTCGCCAAGTATATCACAACTATACATCGCCGTTTTATATATTGTTTCCTACTTTAACGCCTACTTTTATTGTTTCCTACTTTAACGCCTACTTTTATTGTTTCCTACTTAACTCTCGCCAAGGAGGCGATGATTAAACATATGCAGTTACCATGACGATTTTTTGCACTTATGTAGAAATCGTAATTTAGAATTAAAATGGCGATTTGGAACAACATGTAAATACAGCATGACGTTACATTTTTATTTATTTTGGATTACCAAATAATGTAGTTTTAATAATTGTCTTCAAATTCCTTAACTGGCGCGTTTATCGCTAGTTTGTTTACTTTAGTTATCACCTAGTTCTTTTGGGTGCGTTGAAACGGTACTTACGTATTATCCCAGCGGTAACTGCCGCCAAACTACTTTTTCGTAGATTTTAAATACGTTGCCAATCGTATTCCAAACCATCAACAAATTCATGTGCCCGGCATTTATCTTGGTGAAAAATTGCTTGTCTTGCCGGACCGCCGGGATAATACGTAAGTACCGTTAAATCTTGTGCGTAACTCCCGGAGACCCATGACAGCAAAGCTCGCCAAAGTACGGCAATTTTTTTAGGTTGGCGAGGGTGGGGATGTTAAAATAGGAATCAACTCTTTCTTGTACCATAAAACGCATCTTTGGAATCGAAATCTATCTTAAAATCGCCTACTGAGATTGTTTTACAATCTTCGCCAGGCATATTCTTCCTGTAGGCATATTCCAACTATACCGCAAAGACATTTTAAATGCTGTTTGGAATGGGCATCATAATCCACGAGTGTACCGTGTTTTCCTTTCTTGTTCCACAGAGAACTTCTTCGGAATAGAAATCTATATTAAAATCGCCTAATAAAACTCTTTTACAATATACGCCAGGCGTTTTCTAACTATACGCGAAATATATTTATAATAAATTGTCGCGTTTTGGCACCACATTTAGCGATCCATTATCAAAAATTGCAAACCTTGTGCGACTTTCAACATTTTATTAACTTCCCCCCCCCTCTCCACATTATCTGGCAAACACATTTGAAAAGTGACTCGACACGCTAATGTCTACACAGAAATCCTGATTGAAATGAATAGCACTCGGGGGCTAAACATTTTGGGGTGGACCGCCCTTATGACTTAGGGGTATGAGACATAGTTAAAAACCTATTCTATGACCTAACGAATGTACATAGAAAATTTCATTAAAATTGGTCGAGTGGTTTCGGAGGAGTTAGGTGACTAACACTGGGACAGGAGAATTTTATATATTAGATATATATATATATATATAATTATTAGCAATGCAAACATGGCATATAAATTCAAATCAAGCATCCATAATTAATTATTTAGACTATTTGGTTTGCTTTAAATTATAATCCACTGTTTATGGCCCCTAACGATGGTGACAGTGGTTATAATTTCCGTTCCAATCTTTTTTCACAATAATTCTTGCACTTTATCTGGCTTCAAAATGTGATTTATAATTATTGCTAATTGCTGTTATATTATTTAAGTGAGGTATGTCTTATTTGTAGTATGTTTTGTGTTTTACTTATTAGTTTTAAGTTTAATTTTTAGTTTTAAGTTTAATTTTTAAGTTTAGAATTTTTAAATTGTATTTTAAATCAAAGTTTCCAAAAAAATCTTGCTTTTTCTCTTATATTTGTTAATATTTTCAAAACTTTTTCTCTTTCACATTTAATATTAATTCATTCTATACATACTGATACTAGTTATAACCGAGTGCCTTAAAAATAGGGAGATACATAGCGGGGCGAATGCCCGGACCCCGACATGTTGAGGCCTCAAAATCCATCTAACTATTTTTGATACCTCTTGTAATTTTTTTTTTCTTCCTTTCTTTTCTTTTTTTTTTTTATTATTGACTAAATACTTACAAGTTATATCTGTTATTATCTGAAAGCGTTTAATTCTGACTTTGAGTACATACAAATGTATGTACGTGCTAATTTATTTTCGATTTTACCAAATATAACATTAAAAGAGCCCCTAGATTCACTCTCGCCTCTGGACCTAGTAAACCCAAGTTAGGGCACTGGATTGAATGAAGAAACAAAAAGTAAAATGTGATGTTTTTATAAAAAAATTGTTTACCTAAACACAATAAAGAATCAAGGGCATTTCCTGACACAACTGAAAATTCGTTTTTTCGTATGTTTCAGGTACAAAGTCCCTTTAAATACAAAATTACTACTTAATGATGAATTAAACCTTATTTGTTTAGAAAAATGTATGTATAAAATGTATTTTGATGTTTTTCACATGTCATTCAATGCATATGTGTAATAGCAAACTGTATATATATTTGCAACATCCTAACTAATATTATAAATGCGAAAGTGAGTTTGTTTGTTTGTTTGTTTATCACGCTTTCACGCCTAAACCGCTGAATGGATTAGGATCCATTTCGGTTTAGATATAGATGGGACCCTGGAGTTGGTTATAGGCTACTTAGAATTTTAGATTTTTAATTACTTTTTTAATTATTAATTAAAAACCGTTTTTACGTTGCCATGCTTGGCGAGTTTCGCCCGTATCATATGATTCATGTTTTGAGCTAACAAGAATGCTATTACTTCAATAAAGAAGCACGTGCATCTGAAAAACATTAAATAATACGGAAATCATGCCAGTTTTATGCCAAATATAGCTATTTCTAATAATAAAAATCAATGTTCTCCAGACAAATCTACAGAAAGCAGAGCTTTGAAAATTTGAGCATGCCTGGACCCATGACTTCGGTAAAGTGTACCTGAGGCTCGGAAATTTTAATTACTTTTCTAACTATTAATTAAAAACCGTTTTATCGCCCGCACAAAATGATTTATGCTTTTGAAATAAAGCAGAAATTCTATTTGCAAAATCACATGCATTTGAAAAACATAAATAAGTATGGAAATTATGTTGATTTTACGCCAAATTAAAAAGCATAAATAAAGAAAAGTGTACTTACGTATTATCCAGGCGGTCCGCCAAGACGAGCGATTTTTTGCCGAGATAAATACCGGGCACATGAAATTATTAATGGTTTTGAATACGATTGGCAACAGTTTGGCAACTCATTTGACGAAAAAACAGTTTGGCGGGAATGACCGCCGGGATAATAGGTAAGTACCAAGAAAAGTCCAGATGTGTTTCTTAAAGTTCGTAAATTTCCAAATCCTACAAATAATATAAATGTGTACGTTTATGTGTTTGGATGTTTTTGACTGAATCACACAAAAATGGTTGGAAAAATTTCTAATGAAGACAGCTTAAGCCCTGGATTAACATACAGGCAACCTTTCAAGCATATAGCATAAATAATTCTTTTACAAAGACACTCAAAATAATGCTAATGCATTGCGCTCTATGGAAATTTTGTAGCAACTAAGCCGATTTTAAAACTTTCTTCACTGATTGAAAGTCCTAGACCTATATGGTCCTAGGCCTATACGGTCCTAGGCGTATATGGATAATTCCTCTGTGTGGAATTTTCTAAGGGATCCTAGCCCGTATTTTCGCGAGGTTTTTGAAAAAAACACGGAAAACTGCGAGCGGCTAGGTCGACAGACGCGACCGGTGTTTGAACCTTGCACCTCCTGCCTTCCAGTTTTGAGAGCAGACCCTCTTAGACACTGGGGGGACCCTGATTGTAATAGGCTACCTTTTATGCATATATCACAAATATTTCTTTTACAGGGATACTCATAAAGATTACATTACGCTCTATGTGTATCTCTGTAAGTACTGAACCGATTCCGAAACTTTTTTCACTGATAGTAAGCTACACTATTCTTGAGTATTATAGGCTAAAATTAATGCATGTAGCGCAAATAGTTCCTTTACAGGAACACTCAAAATAATTCTAATACATTACGCTCTATGGGTATCTCTGTAACTATAGAACCAATTCTAAAACTTTTTCGCTAATAGAAAGCTGCACTATTCCTGATTAACATAGGATAAAATTCATGCATATAGCATAAATATTTCTTTTACGAGAACACTCAAAACAGTTCGCAAATACTGTCGTAACTGTCTCTATTCGCCAAATGCCTGAAAAAAATCTAAATTTAGTAATTTTACATACTCTGTTATTTTAAATGAAGTATACTACCATGCATTATACTTCATTTAAAATGAGTAAAAAGGAAATTATATTTAAATACAGTTTCTTTAGTCGCAAACATATTTGTTATTCACACATGCTTCGTTTCTCTTGGGACCTAATTCTAAAGCCGACGCGGACGAAGTAGCGGGTAGCCGCTAGTTTATTATAAATATATTTTGAGTATAGTTAGAAAACGAATGGCGAATATTGTAAAATAGTTTTAGTAGACGATTTAAATATAGATTTTAATTCCGAAGAAGTGTTTTATAGAATAGTGAAAACAAATACGGTACACATCATAGATTATGATACACTTTCCAAATGGTATTTATAAAGGTAAAGTGTAGTTTGACTATGCCTGGCGAAAATTGTTAAACTGTTTTGGTAGGCGATTTTAATATAGATTTCTATTCCGAAGAAGTGTTTTATGAAACAAAGAAGGAAAACACGGTACACTCATGGATTATGTTGCTCATTCCAAACAGTATTTAAAATGTCTACGAGATATATTTGGTATATGCCTATTGTTCCAATATGCCGGGTGAAGATTTTAAAACAGTATCAATAGGCGTAGGTTAAGATAGATTTGGATTCCAAAGATGTGCTTTATGGTTCAAGAAAGAGGTGATTCCTATATTTTAACGCCCCTACTTTCGCCAACCTCAAAAGTTCCCACCCTTTGGCGAGCTTGGAAGTCATAGGTCTCTAGGAGTTATGCACAAGTTTCAACGCTCCCTAAACACTTACATGAAAACTAAAGTGAACAAATTAGTGATAAATGCACTAGTTAAGGAATTTGAAGACACTTTATTATTAAAGCTACATTAATTGGCAACCACGGCCAATCCCACGGGGGGGTGTGGGGGGTGAGACACCCCCCCCCCCACACTTAAAATATTTAGTCGGCAAAAATTGCTATTCCCGACTTCCAAAACTCTTTATCCTAGTATACAAAAGAGTTTTTAATGGGCACATTTCCTAATTTTTGTCTATTTGAGGTTCCCCTTGCTGCGTATAAAACACCGAGTCGGAAATTCCTTTCTTATTTGCATTAGTCAAAGAATGAAGTGGGAATGAATAATAGAGCACTCGGTATTCGTTTGCAATACACTACTGTACAAAAGGGGGAGTCGGAAAATCCGCACTTCGCATTCGACACCAAAGACTTCTATGACACCTGTCTCAGAATGTAAATATTCATCTTGCACGCCCATAGTAAGCTAATAAGAACTCTTCTGCTATGGGGGGTAATACAGTCTGGGGACGAGAAAAGTCCAGTCTCATAAATCACCCCGAGGAAAATTACGAAATACCGATACAAACAGTGCAAGGAGGCCGCCACTGGCTTTCGGCCATCGCTGCCTTTGAGCCCAGCGTGACTTTTTCTGGGAAATAGATGTATTCTCTTTGCTTCTCTGAAATGCATGGGAAAAAAGAAATCAATTTGTATAGTTGAAAATAGTGTAATGCGTCCCCTATCCCTGCTTGCTGGACAGCCACCATGTGAAAGTTATATTTACCTATATACATACTTGGAGGAACTCTATAGCATAGCTTGTTTAAAAGAATACATCTTTAGCTTTTAAATATAATTAGTACACTAATTCGGAAAAAAATCTAACATTTAACTGTTCAATGTGATTGCTGAAATGTGCAGTTCAATGTGATTGCAAGTTCAATTGTGTGTTTGAACATTGTGTGTTTGCAAGTTCAATGTGATTGCTGAAATGTGCGTTTAAGTTTGAAATCAAACCAGTTGTAAACAAAAATATGACACCAGTTATTAAAAGAAAGCGACAAAAAGTGCAATGCACTAAATGTGGTAGTTGTTTTGATGATGATTATAAAAGAAGACACGAAATAACTGTGCATAATGGAAAGAGAATTTCCATTCAAACTGTTGGAGCTCCCTCAAATCCATTTGAAGAGGCATTCTCCAAGAAAAAGATCATCAACGATCAGGTAATTATATAGTTAAAATATATTTGTACTATTTTTTAATGTATTTGTATTTATTTTCATATCATTTATACAAAGAACCCCAATTTTGTAACTTAATTTGATTTTAGAAAAATGAGTAAGTTATAATCAAAAGTAAAATGTAAGAGTATGGATTACAGGGCCTTAAAAAGTAGGGAGGCATGGCAGGTCAAATACACGGGGACCCGATCTTAGGGACCTCAAAATCAATATCTCTGATTTTTCATTTTTCTCTTAAATTACAGGAAAATTTAACTTTTCAATCTAGAATTACTTTTCTTATTCCAGATCGTATCTTTTGTTGAGTGTCACATTAAGCCTCACATTCTGTCTTTTTAAGCATTTTTTAACACTTTCCAACGAAGTTGGAATGTTTATGAATTCCGTTTGTCTGTTACTCCGTGCTCTGCCGTAAATATTCATCGATCGCATATTATGTATTATAGTACTATGTACTATATATAGTATAGTACTATGTACCATACCATGTACCCAGTAGCCGATCCTGGGGTTTCAGCCCCCAAGAAAGAGTAACATTTTAATTTATTACACTCGTTAAATACGTAAAAAATCATTTTTTATAACTTAGCCCCTCCCAAAATTTTAATTTTCGCTTAGACTAAAATTTTGCTTTATGGTACATTTTGTTTGAGTGAAATAAACTTTTTAAAACTTAGCCTCAACACCTACCCCCCCACACAAAAAAATTAATTAATTAATTAAATAATAATAATAATTCTTTATCCGCCGTTGTATGGATCCTATTAAAAAGGGTCTATGTACTATTTATAGTTCTTTTACCGGAGGACACAAAAGAATTCCGTTCCTTCATTTCAAGCAAAACAAAATTTATATTTATTATTGAGGTTTATGAGAGCATGCTGTCCGTCTTCAAGGGTGGACATTGATAGCTATACAAGGATAACAAAATAACGCTCATAGATTAGGCTTTATGAGCAGTAAATATTTTTGTGTCTTGTTGGCTTTAACCTGTTCACTTCCGATGTTGTTAAAATCGCGATGGCAGAAATTCCCCCCCTCCTGTGTCCATCGTTACTTCCCGGAATAGGTTTTGAATGCTCTTCTGTGGCCCAGACATGCACTTGTGCAAGGCTGTGGCCATAGCAGCAGCATTCAGCAACCCAAGCCAGGAAGCAACGATGGACACAGGAGGAAGAAATCTCTGCCTTCGGGTATGAACAGCTTAACTAATTGTAATGCAATGGTATATGCGCAAATAAGTGTTAGAAAGGTTTTTTTTATATATATAATCAGTGCTCTCTCGGTATGGCTTAACTGGCAAGCTGAATTAGAAATCTTCGCAGATAGATGCCAAGGTATAGACTCCACACTTAAAATAATGCACAAAGCCGAAGAATTAAAAGGCATTCTACCTTTGGCTAATCGATTTTGCCGTTTACCCTAACAGCACCAGTAACAGTTGCATCTAATGAAAGGTCATTCAGCAAATTAAAACGAATTAAAACTTACTTGAGGTCAACTGTGAAAGACAGTCGTTTAGATGACCTGTTGCTTCTGCACTCCGAAAAAGACATTGTAGATAAAATTAACTTAGATGACACAGTAATCAAGTGGGCAACGTTGAAACGTAGGAGAATTAACTTAAAACTGGTTAATAAATAATGTAAGTACATTCAGTAATATTGATAAAGTAAACGTTTTTGTATAAAGTGTTAGTATTTTTAAAAGGTTAATATTTAATTTAATGAGTTAAAATATTACATGCAAATCGGATTTAAATAAAATGTAAAATTGAATTATGTAATCAAGTTGTAACTATTTTTTTTTTGTTTTGTTATCCGGGAGGGGAAGGCTGATAGCTCAGCTGTACTGCAGCGCTTTAAAGCTGTTAACGTAAATCGCCGAGATCTTTCAGGGCGTGATGGCTTGTTGCTTCCCATAATTTGGAGCATTACTTGAAAAGGTTGTTAGTGATGCAGAAACTGAATCGGCAAATCCATTTTTTTTTTCAGTCGGCAAATTGTTGATCTTCACCCCCCCCCCCCCCAAGATTTTCTTCTGGGATCGGGCCTGTTGGCAACCCAAAATAAGTAAAAATGTAACGGAATGCTGTACTTACAGGTTGTTCCAAATCGCCATTTTAATTCTAAATTACGATTGCCACATAAATGCAAACAATCGTCATGGTTACTCTATATGTTTAATGATCGCCACCTTGGCGAGAGTTGGGGCGTTAAAGTATAAATCAACCCAAGAAAGACAAACACGGCACACTCATGGATTATTATGCACATTCGAACAATATTTAAAACTGTGAAGTATAGCTGTAATATACTTGGCGAAGATTGTAAAATAGTTTTAGTAGGCGATTTTAAGATAGATTTCGATTCCAAAGAGGGTTTTTATAAAATAAGGAAGAAAAATTACTGCTTACTCATGAACAATGATACACTTTCCAACCTTATGGAATAAGGAAGAAAATAGGGACGACGCATAAATTATGATACGCTTTTAATATATAGCATTTTGGTGCGTATTAAAAATCTGAAAAGGTTTCAGATTTTCTTCATTTTTTTTTATTCTTTTGTATCATTGAGTACATAATTATAAAAAAAATGTGATTTATGAAAATATGCGACTGCTAAGTTCTGTTTAATCAAGCATTAATTAATATTTATATTCTACATTCACAATAAATAATTACTTATTAACACTCATTTAATGTGAATTCGTTAAAATTCAAGGTACGTTGGATCGTCTGTATTTCTTTCGTGCGTCCACGAATTCTCGACGACAAGCGCCATTCGCGTCTTCCTTTCGTGTGACCACCAGATCTGGACGTCCCGGCTCCTAGGGAAACGTCGCGGGCGCGAGTAGCAAATCACTGTTAACAAACGCGTTCTTTGGACGCGAGAGGCACCGCTAAGGTCATTAATCACTCTGGTCGCTGGACGCGAGTAGGAAACCAAGGCTTAAGGCCTTATTACACGAAGAAAGTTTCCGGCGATTTTGTTGCTAAAAGCAGTTGCGGGAACCTCTTTCTTGGAAATTTCCCTCGGTTACTTATTAGGAACGGTCAACTCTAACTTTTTCATTTCGAGGCGAAAGTATTGCAGTTTGCTGGAATGCTATCTAATCGCAGTGCTTCCTAATCCTACGCCACAAAGATGGCGGACGACTTAGCGGTACCGATCGCAGTGATGAGCGAATGAAAAATGCCTCTCAAATGGAATAGCGATATGGAAATAGATCCGATTGAAAGCAAATGTCAAATTCCACATTTATGGAATCGTCGAGATCCTAAATACTTAAAAAGATTGCTACCTATAATTACATGCTCAAGCAATCGCCAATTCGACTAATCTCAAGTGCCCTCGTAGCTGACTTTGTTTATTATGGCAACACTGCTACTTCATCGAGTTGCCGCAACGAGTTTCGGACACTGGTTGCAGCAACAAGATCGCACGAAATTTTCATCGTGTATTAAGGCCTTTAAAAGAAACAGTTAGGCAGAGCTAAAGAAAATGCTTGTGGGAGAGGGCAAAACTTAATCCGTGCTTGGCATTCTTCGAATAGCAGGCAGGGTCGATCGCACGCCGGTCGATCTTCCATTTTTCAGCAGATGTCAGTGCTGTTAAAAATAATCGTGACCATTTTTTTACGGGAAATGACGTGCTAAAAAGTTAAGGATTCTTGTGGAGCTGTGTCACCCGCAACTATTTTTATAGAAATCAAATCTCTTCTTCGTGACTGGCAGCAGTCAAAACGTCAGAGTTTGGTGTTCCCAGAGCGGGATCACTGCGCCTTAAAGGGTTAAGGTTTTCAGATGGTTTACTCGTGGAAATATACAGCCTTAATATTTATCCTGTTGGCTTTCGTTAACCGTCGAGTGTGCGACAGTTTTCCTGGAGGTCTGTGTGCTAGATCGGGAGTACACTCGCCACTAATTACAGGTGATGGAATATCGTACGAGTAACGTTAGTCAGAACATTGGTCTTTAATGATATCGGACTTAAAATCCTGCAAAACAATTTCTGTCTTTTCATACCGTACAATAGGATTTTCCTCACATTTTTCTAGTAATCGCCAAATGGTACCAGAACAGGAACTAGCCCCTGCTCCATTTAAATATGAAAAAAGGTGTTTTAAAGGCAATTCATGCGTGTGTAAAAGGCGTATGATCCATTGTAAAGGTTGATACAAACCTTTTTTTTCTTCTTTTTTTTTACAGGACTGTGTTCTTCTAACTGGCTCCGTTTTTCTTACTTGAATCAACTGACTGTTATTTTTAAAAAAATGTTAAATTATCGCTGTATTTCCGTGAGAGCCCCCTCCTCCCCCGAGCCCGAAATGTGTGAAGTACCAGGGCCTCATGCTGTCATAATTAGGGCCGGCACGCGATGGCAGATTAAACATGATAGATTGCACAATTAAATTATAAGTACTTCGAATCAACTTTACAACAAATTCCTTAAGTTGTCGTCTATTTTATTAATTTAAATTCTTATTCTACTGATTTATATATAAATCAACATGCAAGTAACTTATAGTCATATCTTATAAATAAAAATGAAATTCTGTTTGTTTGTTTGTTTGTTTGTGGATTTGATTCGTATACTAATCCACAAAAATGGACCTATCGGCCTGAAATTTAGCACAGATATGTAAAATAATATAGAATAAATCATAGTCCACTTTAAAACTTTGAAAGTCCACCCGTTCCCGGAATTTAAGAGATTTTTTATGCTCTTCACGCAAAAATCTTTCCGTAATTGTAACCCCTGTAGTGAAAAAAGTGTGAAATAAGGATCGTGGTTGCCATGTGTGGCGATTTTGCCGAATAAAATGTCGTTCGTATACAAATCCACAAAAATGAACCTATCGGCCTGAAATTTAGCACAGATATGTAAAATAATATAGAATAAGTCGTAGTTCACTTTAAAACTTTGAAAGTCCACCCGTTCCCGGAATTTAAGATATTTTTTTATGCTCTTCACGCAAAAAGCTTTCCGTAATTGTAACCCCTGTAGTGAAAAAAGTGTGAAATAAGGATCGTGGTTGCCATGTGTGGCGATTTTGCCGAATAAAATGTTTTAAATTCTCAAAGTAAAAATAAAAGAATAATAATGATTTTTTTTTTGTTAGTTTATATTCGTAAGGTTATTTTTTTTTAATTATAATATCGTGTTGATGGGAAATCAGAGCAGGAATGTAATGCTTTACACGCAAAACAATAAGAAATGAAGATTTCCGAGGCTAATGTGTAAATTTTTTTAGTTTGGCGAAAAAATAAAATGGCTGAAATATGGATTTTGAGTAAGTGAGTTCTAGCGGTTTGCACAGTTTTCGGCTTGGCGCAATTTATTGAGAGCTTAAGGAAATAGATTTTTGAAAACAAGTGCAAAGGTTTTATTACAATACAGCGTTAAATTTTAATGATCCGTGAAGAAATAATGCAGTTATTAAGGGATTTCAAGCGATCTATCTTCAGAATTCTCGCCAATTGAGTACATTGATTTAAGTTGGGGGAATTCCGCCAAATTTCAGAAAATTGAAATCTTCTCATTTAGTACATCGGAGTAACGATGAATAAAACACGTTATAGTTGATAATTTAAAAAAATTCGGCTGTATTAAGGGATTCCCCTTTTCAAATAAATGCGTGCTTTACTTTTTGCGGCCGAAAAATTTCCCATATTGATTGCTGCTAAGTCAATGCTTCGAATGATTTCCTGAAAAAACTCTTGCAAAATGGCGTATGTTGGCACTTTGGCGAGGCTTAGATTTGAAACTGGATTTTATTTGAGACTGGTATATATAATAACACTGGTTATAGATAAAAATGAATGTTGGTATGTGTTTATGAGGTTGAAAAACTCCAGCACCGTTGAGCACCGTTGCACGATGAAATTTGGTTCACCTAAGTCTTTTATGATGGAGAAGGTTTTTATGCTATCCGTTTTCCTTAACTTGCCACTTGGTGCCCCAGCACAACGTTGAATTCTATTCCGTTTAGCCGTTTGCTATGCGAATATCGTCCAACCGATTTCGATGAAATTTGGTAGACGCGAATATTAGAACACTGAGAATATTTTTCACTATCCATTTTGCTGTAACTTGCCGCTAAATGGCACTGCAAAGCATCAACTTCTATACCGTTCGACCGATCGGCATAAAATTTTTTATACTTACACATTTGAGCACGAAGAATATATTCTAAGTGCGTTCCTTTTGATGTTACTCACCACTAGATGACACTGCAATGCATTATTACTTTAACTCGCCACTAGAAGACGCTGCAGCAGGCCAAATTCTTGACCATTCAAACGGTCGCTATGAAAATCAGTATACATAGCTATTTGAACAATGAGAATATTTTGGCGTTATCCATTTTGCTATAACTCGCCACTTGAAGGCGCTGTAGCAAATCATTACTTTAATTAACTACTAGATGGCCCTGCAGTGTATCACTTCTTGACTGTGCAAATGATCGTTATGAAAATTGGTATACATAGATAGTTGAACACGGTCGCTATGAAAATCAGTATACATAGCTATTTGAACAATGAGAATATTTTGTCGTTATCCATTTTGCTATAACTCGCCACTTGACGGCGCTGTAGCAAATCATTACTTTATTGAACCACTAGATGGCCCTGCAGTGTATCACTTCTTGACTGTGCAAATAATCGCTATGAAAATAGGTATACATAGATATTTGAACACGGGGAAGAGTTTGGCGCTATCCATTTTCCTATAACTTGCCACTAGATTTCGCGTCAACACATGAACTTCAGGACTGTCCAGCCGATAGTCATGAAAATTCGTATACATCGATATCTGAATGCGAAAAATATTTTCGCCGTATCCGTTTTGCTAAAACTCGCCACTAGATTGCGCTACGCCGCATGGCCTTCTGCACCGTACAAACGATTGCCTTGCAATTCTGTATGCATGATTATTGGACACAATATAACGCGATATCCACTTTGCTATATCTGTTTATTACAATGAATAGTAATCACCACAAATCGTAATATCAAAAAGTCCATTCGTTCCCGTGCGAAGAACGGGTTCTTCAGCTAGTATTTTATAAAAACATTTACAATTTCGTTTTCCATTTAATATAAACTTCGCATAAGAAGTCACACCGCTTAGTAAGTGATTTTTAAGTGTCCCCGAGAGTGATGTACTAATAAGCTTTGACTATATTTATAACTAGCTGAAGTGCCCGTCGTTGACGTTTTAGTACTGAATGCAAATTTCCAAAAAGCAAGAACTTTCGTCAGCATTGTAGGAGTACACAGAATGGATGTAGTATGTTGCCAAAGTAAAGAATGCGAAGTTATAATTTCTATTTGTTAAAATATTACAGGTTAGAGAGTATCTAAGTAATATAATTTCATTCGCTTTAGTCGTAATTATGTGATGCGCGAACGAATATTTACGAATATTGAAATAATTTTCGCAAAATCTCAAAATCTAATCATTATTTTTGAAAAATTTCAAGCCTAGAATTTAAGTTGAGTGACAACCTATCATGTCACCCAATTTCGTTTCATTCCTTGCAGTCTTTATTTCGAGATGCTGGAACAAAATTTTATATTTTAAATAGATTTTCGCAAAATCTCAAAATGTAATCAAAATATTTTAAAAATTCAACGCCTATAAATTAAGATTAGCAACTACCTTTCATATCACTAAATTTCGTATCATTCGTATTAGTCGTTATTACGTTATGTTTGAAGAAATATAAACGTATTTTGAGAGAATTTTCACAAAATCTCAAAATCTAATAAAAATGTTTTAAAAATTGGACACCTATAGTTTATGTTGAGCAACCATCTATCATGTGACCAAATTTCATATCATTCGCTTTAGTCGTTATTACGTAAAGCGTGAACAAAGATTCACTCAGTTTTAAACGATTTTCGAAAAATCTCGAAATCTGATCGATTTTTTAAAAATTAGATGCTTATAGTTTAAGGTGAGTGACCACCTATCATTTCACCAAATATCATTTTTTCACCTTTGCAGTTATTACGTGATGTGCGAACACAAATTTACGCAGTTTGAAAGGATTTTCGCAAAATCTCAAATTCAGTCGTTTTTACGTGATGCTTGCACACAAATTTACGCAGTTTGAAACGCTTTCCGCAAAATCAAAAATCTAATCAAGATTTAAAAAAAATTCGACGCCTATGTTTTAATTTGAGTGACCACCTATCATGACACGCAATTTCATATCATTCGCTTCAGTCGTTTTTCATGATGCTTGAACACAAATTTACGGAGTTTGAAACGATTTTCGCAAATCTCAAAATCCAATCAAGATTTTTTAAAAATTCGACGCCTATGTTTTAAGTTGAGTGACCACCTATCATGACACCCAATTTCATATCATTCGCTGAAGGGATTGGGGGGGAGGGGGGGGGGTTCAGTCAGGTTTGTTGTATGGTGATGCGTGATTAAATTATTTAAGCATGTGTGATTAGGGGGGGGTTGTTGAAGATTATTCATTTTTATATCGATTTAATGATTTTGGGGTTTTTTTATGATAGGAAATTGTTTTTTTATGGTGAGTGAAAGTCTATAATGCAAACAAATTTTAAATATATGTTAGGAGGTGGTGTAGGTTTGTGTAGGTGTGATGTTAAATTTTTGAGATTGGGGGGGGGGTCGGTATATTGTAATGGTAATGGATTTAGGGGGGGGTGGGGAATGAGGTGGAAAGGTAGGGGTTTAGGGGTGTGTTTGAGATTTTGGTGGGGGTTGGTAATTGTTTGTGTATGTAATTTTGTAGTTGTGTGTGGTGTGGTTGGATGTATGGTTTGTTTGAAATGGATGTTTAATGGAGTGGTTAGATTGGGTTTGGGATGTGTGTTAAGGGTATTATTGGGTTGGGAGGAGATAGATGTTTTGGATGGAGTGTGAGGAATGGGGGATTTGGGGAGTATGAAGGGTTTGTTAGTAATTATAGTTTTGTGTTAAGAGGGGGTAGAGGAAGGATTATTGGGGTAGTTATGGGGATGTGATGGTTTATAGTTTATGGAAGTGTGGTTGTCGGTAGGTTTAAGTATGATTTGGTTGTGGGGTTGGATGTTGGTGAATATTGATGTTTAATGTATGTAGATGGATTTTTTTGGGAATTTGTATGTAAGTCGTTGGGGGTGGATGAGTGAAGAGAAGTGGTTTTGTGAGAGGGTGGGGGAGTATGGTGAGAGGTGGGTAAGTGGGTAGTAAATAGTTTAATTTGGTATTGTTTTGTATGATGGGTTTTATTTTTTGGTTTTATTTAGACTGTTTTGTTTTTTTTGTTTGGTGGTTTGTGTTATGATATATAAAGAGGGAGGTTATTAAGAGAAGGTGGGATTTATTGTTGTAGAGTGGTGTGTTGAGGAGGTAGTGATGGAGAGAGTATGAGGAGATTGTGTAGGGATCATGTATAAAGTGGGTGAGAAGATAAGGGATTTAGGATATGGGGAGTATGGAGAATAGGAGAGGTAGCTAGGAGGAGTTATGAGGTATTTGTTTAGTATAGATGGGAGAAAGAGTAAGTAATTAGTAGTAGTAGTTATATGGTATTTTAAGAGAGTTATGAGTGAAGAAGAATAATGGGGTATGGTTAGGTTGTAAAGTAGAAAGAATTTATGAGTAGAGGGAGACAGTATGAATATAGAAGTAGGTAAAAAAGATAGATGGGACAACAGGATGTGGCGTATGCGGACGAGGCCCCTCTGGTTTCGGCTGCTCATACGACCGTCGTTCTGAATCAGAGTCTCGTAGAACGTGCCGATTCGTGAAGAATCAGGAAATGGCGGCATGTTAGGAGTCTCGTATAAATTGTATAGATGATGACTAGAAGAAAAGCAATAAAACAAATAAATTAAAAAAAAGACATGTAAAAAAACGCCGTTATTTTTGGGCCCCAATAACAAAATCTCAATTCAATTTTTCTTAATATTATCTTTTTTAATTGCATTTATTATATATCCTTTCAATTTTTTTCAAACAATATTTTTAAAAAGTTACCAAACTGCTCGATGATTGGATGGCATTTATAACCAAGGGTTGAAAAAAGTTGTAAATTCTTACACATTTTATGTACAGTTTGAATTTGTTTGTTGAATTCCGCAGGATAGAAAATAAACGGCTGCCGTTTTGAAGAAAAAAAAAAGAAGAAAATCTGAATCACTTTCAGTTTTTAAATACTCACTAAAGTGCTATATATTAAAAGAGTATCATAATTTATGCGTCGTCCCTATTTTTTTTCTTTATCCCATTAAGCTAAAAAGTGTATCATTATTCACGAGTGTGCCGTATTTTTCTTCCTTGTTTCATAAAACGCATTTTTGGATTCGAAGTCTATCTTAAAGTCGCTTTCTAAAACTATATTTTACAATCTTCGTCAAGTATATTTCAACTATACCTCACCGTTTTAAATATTGTTTCGAATGTGCATATTAATCCATGAGTGTGCTGTGTTTGTCTTTCTTGGGTATATTCCTACTTTAACGTCCCGACTCTCCACAAGGTGGCGATCATTAAACATATGCACTTAACGTAACGATTTTTTGTATTTATGTGGCAACCGTAATTTAGAATTAAAATCGCGATTTGGAACAACATGTAAGTACAGCATTCCGTTACATTTTTATTTCTTGTGGGTTGCCAATCAGTGTAGCTTAAATAATTCAGTGTCTTCAAATTCCTTAACTGGTGCGTTTATCGCTAATTTGTTCAGTTTAGTTTTCATCAAGTACTTTTGAGTGTGGGGGGGGGGGTTAAATTAGGAATCAACTCTTTCTTGTACCCTAAAACGAATGTTTGGAATCGAAATCTTTCCTTAAATCGCCTACTGAAATGGTTTTGCTATCATCGCGAGGCATATTCCAACTCACCATTTTAAATACTGTTTGGAATGGGCATCATAATGCATGAGTATACCATGTTTTCCTTCCTTGTTCCATAAAACAATTCTTCGGAATAGAAATCTGTATTAAAATCGCCTTCCTCAACAGTTTAACAATTTTCGCAGGGTTAGTCAAACTATAGTTCACCTTTTATAAATACCACTTGGAAAGTGTATCATAATCTATGAGTGTACCGTATTTGTCTTCTATAAAACACTTCTTCGACTGAAAATCTATATTAAAATCGCCTAGTAAATTTATTTTACAATATTCGGCAGGCGTTTTATAACTACTCTAAATAATTTATAATAAATTGTGGCGTTTTGGCACCCAATTTAGCGATCAATCACCGAAAATTGCAAACCTTGTGCGACTCTCAACATTTTATTAACGCCCCCCCCCTCCATGTTATATGGCAAACACACTTGAATAGAGAGAGAGATAAGTACATGTTGGATGGAGAGTACCCGGGGAAAATAAACCCCACAACTCTCATTCACTAACAGTTGAAAAAATTTAATTGATAAATTTAGTGTTTAAAAAATAAAGTTAAGTTATTGAAAAAAGAAAATTTAGGAAAAAAATTAAGAAGGGGGGAAAAACATCAACAGTCCGGTTCCAGGTTCAACCCGGGCACCACAGGTCCGAAGCGCAACGCGCTACCGACCAGGCTGGCGGGGCTTTAGAAAAAATTAATTTACTTACCAATTAAGTGTCAACAATGGTTCAGTCACTGCAGGCAGTGCTGTCCCCGTTGTTGACAAAACTTAGAAAAAATAGCAGTTTTTCCTGGGGGGAGTTAAGTTGCTTTAAATGATTTAGAATTTCTTTAAGTTTACTAACAAGCTCAATTAGCGAGACTCCGATCTCTTTTTCGATCTCCTTGGTGAGATCGGCTAAGTCCTGCAAAATGGTTTGTTGGCGGGAGGGTGTGCAGTTATTTGAAACGGCCTGAGCATAGCTGGAGTATTTTTTGGAAGGAGGGGGGGGGGGTTGCGAGTTTTTAAGAGAAGTTTGTTTTGGAGGGTTATCGGGGAATTTTTTACAACCTTTGTAACTAGCCGGGTGATTTAAGGAACAGTTACAGCAGGTAGGGGGTTGTTTAACTTCGTTTGTTTTGTTATTTTGTTTTATGGGGCAGTTAAAATGCTCACGGGGGTCTCCACACACCACACAACGGGGGGGCATGGAACAATGTTTCGCGAAATGAAAGAAGCCGTTGCAGCGGTAACACTGAACGGCTTTCCTGGGGGTCTAAATTTTTCGATTTTAATTTGGAATGAGAGAAGCTTATTAAGATTGTAGATCTCCTGTCCTTGGGGGTTGTTTTGGAGCTGGATTTGAAAAATGGGGAGGGGTTTTTTTTCTCGTTTGCTTTTTAATTGATTTACACGAAGAACAGGATATTTTATGCAGTTTAGCGCTTCGGCGATTAGTTCAGTTGGGGTAGTAAGGAGGAGTCCTTTAATGACTACTTTAAGGGGGGGGGGGTGATGTCCGAGTTTTTTTTGAAGAAGATCCGTGATTTTGTGCTTACTTTTAAAGTCACTCGAGAAAATTTTGAGGGAAGATTTTTGGGCTATAGCATGGAAGTTAGCATCAGTATTTTCATTAATGAGTTGGGTGATGGCCTGCATATCAGGAGGGTTGGGGACGATTAACGGCTTGGGTCTGACATTGGGGTTTACTTTCACCGGCGGAGAAGAGATAGGAGTCTCCTGATCCATTGCAGTTTCCTGAGAGTCTAGGGTGCTTAAGAGCTGAAACTGATTGGGGGTACTAAATCCAACATCAAAAGTGTACTTATCTGGCTTAGTCTTGGCGCATCTTTTTGGCAGAGAGAACCCGTCATTGGTATCGTCGATTTCTTCACAAGGAGAAGTACGTTTAAGGGCTTGGTTCGTCGATGACGTTTCAGGTTGTTGTTCTTCCGCTTTAGATCTCTCGAGCTGGAGGGCTTTATGGCGGACAATCACCTCGGCTACCTGCGCGGCTTCTTCACCCATAATACGGATGAAATTATCAAATGCTCTCCAGTTACCGCTAAGTATGTGGAGTGGAGGCAGACTCTTAAAGGAATCGTATAAGTAGCGTTTGTTCGGGAGTAAATCCTCAGGATACCCCGCCGGTTCGCCTGTACCGATTACCAGTCCTGATAAGGACTTTTGTCGGCTGGCCGACGGAGCTCCCTCGCACGCGTCTTCACACGGCTGTATCTCGCTCATAACTCGACGAATGTGTGTTGTGCTTGAATAGATCTTCACCATGACAATTCATATCTAAAAACTTGTAGACAAAATTCTGGTATTGAGTGAAATAGCGCCCTTGTGCTAAAGAGAGAGAGAGAGAGAGAGAGAGAGAGAGAGAGAGAGAGAGAGAGAGAGAGAGGGAAACCGAAAACTTCCTTGAACCAATTGGAACACTCAGCATGAATGCAGAATACTTTTACAGTTGATTGGTTGAGGACCACGGCCTGAGTTGAGACACTGAGTCTAACTTCCCGAAATTTTCGTAGGTGCACAAGAGTCCAGGTAATTTTTTAAAAGGCAAAAAGTTGCTTTACTTTTTATTTTATCATACAAAAGTGATACTGCAAAGGAGGGTGGGGGCATTTATCTCTCACCTATATTCACTACTAGCTGAAGTACCCGTCGTTGACGGGTTAGTACTGAATGCAAATTTCTAAAAGCAAGAACTTTCGTCAGCATTGTAGAAGTACACAGAATGGATGTAGTATGTTGCCAAAGTAAAGAAAGCTCAATTATAATTTTCATGTATTGTTAAAATATTACAGGTTAGAGAGTAACTAAGTAATATCATTTCATTCGCTTTAGTCGTAATTATGGGATGCGCGAACGAATATTTACACATATTCAAGTAATTTTCGCAAAATCTCAAAATCTAATCAACATTTTTGAAAAATTGGAAGCCTAGAATTTAAGTTGAGTGACAACCTATCATGTCACCCAATTTCGTTTAATTCCCTATTGTCTTTATTTCGTGATGCTGGAACAAACATTTTAGCAATTTTAAACGATTTTTACAAAATCTCAAAATGTAATCAAAATATTTTTAAAATTCAACACCTATAAATTAAGATTAGCAACTACCTATCATATCACCAAATTTCGTATTAGTCGTTATTACGCGATGCTTGAAAAAATATAACCGCATTTTGGGAGAATTTTCACAAAATCTCAAAATCTAATAAAAATGTTTAAAAAACTGGACACCTATACTTTATGTTGAGCAACAACCTATCATGTGACCAAATTTCATATCATTCGCTTTAGTCGTTATTACGTAAAGCGTGAACAAAAATTCACTCAGTTTGAAACGATTTTCGCAAAATCCCAAAATCTGATCGTTTTTTTTTATAGTTTATAGTTTATAGATGCTTATAGTTTAAGTTGACCACCTATCATTTCACCAAATACCATTTTTTCACCTTTGCAGTTATTACGTGATGTGCGAACACAATACGTAGTTTGAAACAATTTTCGCAAAATCTCAAAATCTTATCAAGATTTTTTTTAAATTCGACGCCTATGTTTTAAGTTGAGTGACCACCTATCATGGCACCCAATTTCATATCATTCGCTTAAGTCGTTTTTACGTGATGCTTGAATACAAATTTACGCAGTTTGAAATGATTTTCGCAAAATCTGAAAATCTAATCAAGATTTTTTAAAAATTCGACGCCTATGTTTTAAGTTGAGTAACTACCTATCATGGCGACCAATTTCATATCATTCGCTTCAGTCGTTTTTACGTGATGCTTGAACACAAATTTACGCAGCTTGAAACGATTTTCGCAAAATCTGAAAATCTAATCAAGATTTTTAAAAAATTCGACGCCTATGTTTTAAGTTGAGTGACTGCCTATCATGACACCCAATTTCATATC
>JAWZYV010011172.1:0-12848 GCA_038373885.1 Cheiracanthium punctorium
GCTATTTGTTTGCATTTTGCTTCATTGGGTGTATGGCTGTTATTATATTATTATTTTAATATTCTTATCCAGTTTTTTGATTTTTTTAATTAAAATTCAGCATATTTTGTTTTTATTTTTCTTAATGTATCAAGTAGTACAATTTTATTGTGTTATTTTATTAGCTGCTTATTCAAACCAACCCGGTAAATCTCTTGTTAAGCTTACTTAAGAAACCTATTTTTAAAATTATATTTATAATGTATTATACAAATACTACTAGCAATTGCAAAATTGGTAAGTAACATTAAACTGTTAATAATAAAGATGTACTGTTTCTTGTGTTTAAAATGTTAAAATTTGGTGTTCATTGTTGATGTTTCCTTCACACACACCTCTGCTGTACTTTCTATAATTTCGTAATTTTTGGATCTTCTACGGATTTAGATATAAATTTTAAATGTGTTTACTTTAAATTTATTTATGAAAATATTTTTACATGTATAAATATTGGGCATTAAAAACAGATTCAGCAATTAAACCTAGTCTTTGTCTGTTGACTGTGTTTACTAATTCATATGAGTTTATCCTTTCTTTTTAATTATCATTCTACCTGTTTTTGTCTGAAGTTTTTCATACCTCTCAACTACATGTTGTTTTGATGATTTTTCCTGTTTTTGTAATGAAATTCCCTTCTCTCCCCCCCCCCTTAAACTTTCATTGCCTAGTGATCTTCGAAATGGTGTACTAAGTACAATAATAAAATTGAACTGATTGTTAGTAGGTTTAAGTGGGGTAGGAATGGGGTTAAATAAACAGTACAAAAAACAGACAAGTGTCATATTAATTCATGGGTTTTTCCAGTTCATGTACATAAGCAATATTTTAAAACTAATGTATTTGATTTAGTGACATTATTTTAGTATGCCATGGCAGGATTTAGTTTCATATTCAACTGTGTCTATTGAGTATTAAAATTTACATTCCAGTAGCATTTTTGTGATTCAAAATTCTTGAAATTTTAATGATATAAACACTACTATCATTCATGGGTCGTTCTACCCCCCCTCCCCCCCAAAAAAATTACTTGCAGTTTGTGGTTGGCAGTTTTAGAAGGAAAAAAAATTTAATATTTTTGTCAGATATTTTAAATATTATGACAGATTTTTAAATATAATTAATAAATTCTGATGATGTTTTTATTTTTTTAGTCGATTTTTTCAATAAATGGAGGGATACTTCTATACCTTTCGTATGTCACTACATAGTTTCCTCTGTTTACTTTCTCACCTATTGGTTAAACACAAAAAGAGATATAAATTTAATAGAGTAATCTCAGTTACTAGACAATTTTTTTTACAGTATAAATGAATTCTGCTACAAAAGAAATAAAAATTTCAAAATCATCCTTTTGAATTAGTGTCAGTCTTTCTCGTGTCCTCCATTCAAAATGCAATTAAGTACAAGACTTTCCCAAAAATAGCACCCTTGTCACCTCATTATAGGGTATTAGAATCACAGGTAAACATTTTCAGTAATTTGGTTGGAATTCGAGCATTTTTCTCTCTGAAGTCAAATAGGTCTTTGTATGGATTCTCTGTTCTTAATTTTAAAAAGTAAAAATCGTTTATATGTTAAAATTATTTTTTAAATTAATAATAAAGCTCTTTTTCAGTAAAATTTAAATTAAAATGGTGTGTGTGATGTTCCTCCACCTCCTCGAATATATGTCTTGTACTTCTTGGTTTAATGCAGATTTCCTTTATTAAGATATATATATATAATGATGATGATACTTCTCTGGGTTAAAAATTGCATATAAATAATATAAAGAATACATTTAAAATAAATTTCGAAGCCAGCACCACGCTGCTTCTAACACTGTGGTAACACCACCACAAAAGAAAACACGTCCTCCCTCGACAAAGGTCAATATTCTTCTCTGCTTATCTCTTCCACTGTCGATTGGGGGGCGGAGAGCCGACACTCTGACATCACAGTGTGTTAACTGTATAAGTCAACATGATATACGAAACAAAACATAACAATTTGTATCCTCTGGTTCTGTTACTATATAAATGCAATGTAGAGTAGCAATGCAATGGATATCCGGCAAACATGCCGGATAATGGGCAGTAAGTAGCCGATTATTAAAAATATCTGGCAGTATATCCGGCCTAAAATTATATTCTGAAAAATAGCATAAATCCTAACTAATATTATAAATGCGAAAGTGAGTTTGTTTGTTTGTCTATGACGCTTTCACGTCCAAAACACTGAATTGATTATGATGAATTTTGGTGGGGCGTAGCTACCATATTTGTCACCCGGGGCAAAGAATGTATTCGGCGCCCCCCCCACCCCCGAGTATTTTCGAATGAGTGATCACACGATAAAAAAAAAGTATGAAAAAAGTGATCTTCACAATGAACTGATCAATGAAGGCTTTTTTTTTTTTCTTTAAATTTGCTTATTTTTCAAAGTCACAAAACGAATTCAGAATACCCCGAAACGTGTACATACATTAAATTTTCATAGTCCAAGTTTTTCAGGACAAAAATATTTTCCTCACGTAGTACATGTTCGGAAAGTACGAATTATACAATACACATTAATTACACTTTTATAAATACATATGAAAGTCATAAGGCTATTATAAAAAAGGGCATTATTTTACACATGAATATATATATTCATGGATTTTACAGCATTAAAAACATTTTTTAATATATGTAATTACTAATTCTCAAGCCCCACCATGGCCGAGTGTATAAAATCATTGAATATGGTAGATAGCTGAAGTGTGAAGGTTCCGAGTTCGAGTCTATCCATCTAACGGTCTGGAGTTTGGGGCAGTTTTCTCCATATGTAAAGTGAACGCGAACTATAACTCCTTAAAAAGTCCTCCTCCCAAAACATACCTCCTAAGGCAGACAGCCCAGATATCCCAGACAATATCCCAGACAGCACATAAGCTTAAATCAAGTTTGACATTTCTTTGAATTTGACGCATTAATGCAAGCTTGACAGTTCAACTCATTCTAAGCTGGCAGCAAGCTTGCAGGAGTCAAGTTGAATTGTCAAGCTTAAATACAGCTTGATTTAAGCTTGAAAATTGATACTCGCGTGATTTTTCCTTTTTAAAGGAGCGTTGATGGCGCCATTTGTGAAAGAGAATGGACATTAATTGTCTAGCGTCCTCAAATTTGCTGAAAGTTCGTAAAAGATGTGTTTTATTTTTATTACCAGTGCCATATATATTACCGGCAAGGCAAACGGGGCAACTGCCCAGGGCCTACAGATTTTAGGGCTCAAAAATCTTACATCTTACACTTTTGTAGTTTTAAAATAAAATTACAAAGGATAAAAAAAAAATTCAGGAGTTAAATAATTTTTTTAATTATAAAGTATAAACAATGAAAATAATTCAAATTTACATTTGTATAAATTAATTTAAACTTATTTTTAATTCTTCGAAATGCTCTATATCAATATAGCATACCAATATGTAGGAAAATAACTAACCACATTTGTAAAGAGAATTTTTAGCGTTAAAAAATAGCAAAATTTTTCAATTATTTGTTATTATAAGAAATATTTACAAAAATGACTAAAGTGTTTGTTACCAACTGTGATATAGCATTTTGAAGTAACGTTTAACTATCTGTTTCTTTGATTTCAGATTACTTAACACAAATTTTGTGTTAAGTAAGTAAAACCATTCTATATTTCCAAATGTGGAAATTCTTCAAAATAAAATACAATTATACTACGAAATTGATTTCAAAATCAGTCGTTTGTTTGTCTCGATTTTGGCCAGCAGTATTGCTCATGAGTGTTGCGAAAGTTTTAAAACATGTGCTGCTCTTAAGTTTATATTATGTTTATTTCCCTATTAGTAGTAGAGTCTCTAAATCACACATAACATTATTTTAATTTTGATGCATCCCATGGAAAAAAAAAAAAATAACAAATAACATATCGCCTACTTATCAATCTGGCCAGGAAACCGCTTGATAATTCACTTCAAACTTTAGTCATAACACCATCGAAGCTTGGTAGCTGAATGGATAACACGCTCGGCTACGAACCGAAAGGTCCCGGGTTCTATTCTAGCCACGGACACTCGATGGAAACAGATTAAATTAAATTGAAATTTCAGCGTAGAGGGGAAAATGCGTGGCAAAGTAAAATATGTGGGGCGCCCCGTGTATTTAGAAAAAAAATTTTTTGGAAAATTTTTTAAGCTTGAAATGTCAAGCTTGATTCAAGCTTGAAATATCAAGCTTAATGCAAGCTGGGCAAGTGTAAACTAGAACACTTGATTCAAGCTTGCATGAAGCTTACACGCTTGAAATTTTCAAGCTTAATTCAAGCTTATTGACTTGATAAATTAAGCTTGCTGCAAGTTTGATGCAAGTTTGCTGTGCTGTCTGGGATTAATCCTTAAATCCTAAAATGGTTAACAATGCAGTAACTGAAAACATTAATCAAATAAAAAAGAAAAAGTTGTAAAAATACCTAGGTAAATTAAGTAGCATTTGTCCCTCTTCTTGCAACGAAAGAAGTCCAATATCTTGTCATGAAGCAAATTTCCGATATAATTCGTTATGTTCCAAGTCCTCGAAACGCAACAAAATACTCAATTCTGCTTACATGCATTTAGGTGCATATATGTCATATTCATTGTCCTTATACAGGATTTCTTTTTCTTTGAAAGGAAAATACAGTTTTTAACTTTTTACAGTTTCGATTATATACACGAAGTTTTACGTACACGAATTTCTTGAATACATGAATTTCTTTTTAATGATTTCTTTTTAATGACATTTATGATTTGAAGCTATGTTTCAATTTAAAATTTTATTTTTCGAGCCTTCTTAGCTGCAAACGATGATATAATATCATCATAGGAAAGTTTTGATGCCAGCTCATGTTCGATTGATATTATACTTAAATTAGTCAATCGCTGCTGATCTATTGTATTTCGGAGGTACGTTTTGATGAGTTTCAGTTTACTAGCTCTTTCATTTGAAGCGACTGAGACTGGCATTGTGGAAAAAATTCTTAAAGATGTCGCTATATTTGGATATGCATCTTGAAGATTATTTTTATAGATAAAAGTGAGAAGCTCAAATGGAGACGATTTTTTAACTTTTACATCTAAGTTTAAAGCATGATATTTAAAGCTTTCAACCTCAGGAATAATTTCATTTTCATGTATATCTTCTTTATATACTTTGGATAATTCAACCGCCTGAATTTTAAGTTCATCCACAGACAAGGAATGAAACTTAGCTCCATGGAGAAAACTGAATTTTAAGTTAATTAGATCAATTGATTTGAATCGGTTTCGAAGCTCTGAAAGAACTCTGTCCATAATTTGCAGGAGTGATATTCGAAATGCGTCATCTTCCGATAGCTCACAGCTTTCATCATCACATTCTTCATCAAACATCTTTTTTCGTTTTCGCTTTCTCTGATCACTGAATTCTGATGTTTGACCGATTGATTTAGCAATTTGTTTTGCTTCTGTGATAGCATCAGCACAATTAGTTTCTCTAACTGATTGTAATAGGTCGATTAGACCATGAATATGTTGCACAGACATATCAATAGTAGTGCCTTCTTTCTGGAGTAATTTATTAATTCGATCTATTTGACTCAACACTTTATACCAAAAAACAGACATCACGATGAATTCAAATTTTCTTATGTTTGTTAAAAGGGAAGCAGCTTCTGATTTGGTTTCTGCATTAATTCCAGGTATGTTGGTTAAATCATTTATTATCTTTTTTATGTGCATGTAAATAACTTTTACGGCTTCAATTTTTGCAGACCACCGTGTTTTTTGCTGGAGATTTTAAAGTAATACCTACGTGCTTCTGTAAAATTTCCCATCTGAAAGTGGAGACTTCAAAACATGAATACAAACGTTGTAGAGTACCAAAATATCTCTGAGCTATCGGAGAAATAGTAGCAGAATTCACTCCAACTAAATTCAGGGAGTGAGCTGCACAAGGAACAAAATATGCCAAGGGATTTTCTTCGAGTATCAGTGATTGAACGCCTTTATATTTTCCTGCCATATTGGCACCATTATCATAAGATTGCCCTCTGCAGTTTTTAATATCCAAGCAATCTTTTTCTAGTTTTTTACTAATTAATTCAGCTAGAGCAGATCCTGTTTTGTTGTTGACAGTTAAAAAATCAATAAAACTTTCCACTATTTCAGGACCGTATTCGTTAATCTTCACATATCTAATTACTTGGGACATTTGTTCTAAATGGCTAACATCTGGTGTACAGTCAAACATTATTGAAAAATAGGTTGCTTCTCTGATGTCGTTCAATATCTGTTCCCTTATTTTCCCAGCAATTATATCTAAAAATTCATTTTGAATCTCAGGCGAAAAGTAGCTTACTTGGCCTTTTTTATGACGTTCTAGATGTTCTCGCAAAGGTGGATGATAGTGAGAGACTAGCTCGATTGCATTTAAAAAGTTTCCTTTTTTATTGTTAGTGGTATCAAAACTTTCGTTTGAACCACGTAGAGGACTACCTTGCTTGGCCAAGTGTAAAATTACATCTATTACAGAGCGCAAAACAGCTCTCCAGTTATTTCTTCTTGTTTTATTTGGTCTTGCAATTCGTGATCAATACCAAACTTGCCTCAGGACGATTGTAATATTTTCCATGAACAGAATTTTTTTTTGTGGTTTACTGAATTTTCATGTTCTGGAATTCTCTCGTTTAATTTTTTCCACTGTGTTGAAGCCTTCTTCCTTTGCTAAACAAGATAAATTTGTATTTTGCACCGCAAACATTCTGCATGGTAAGCAGTAAAGAGCATTCTTTAATTTACTGTAAACTAACCAAGACCGTCGAATTCTCTGTACATTTGGCATCTGCTTAAAAAACCAATCTTTTGTGAGCTTTCTTCCTTCTCTAGCAGTATTACTAATGTCAGGTACTTCAAGATCCCCTTCTCTCATTCGTGTAACAAAGCACCTTTGAGCATCTGAAAGTTCACTTCGCCAGGAACCTGGATCTCTAAAGTCAAAATCGGGATTTTCTGTACTAGATAATCCGTCGTTTTCAGGCTCATGTATTGATTTGTCTGATAACATAACTATATCTTCATTTTCAGCATTTTTTTCAGGCTCTGAGGTAGCTTCGCATGCTTGGCTTCTTGGTTTTATTTCACTATTTATATCATCATCTATAACGGGTTCATTTTGGCCTGTTCTATTGTTCAGTCATGATGTCATTAGTGATGAAGACTGTTGAGCTTCTTTTGCTTTTGCTCGCTTACGGTATTCGCTACCTGAAGGTTTCTTCGACATTGTTCAAAAATACAAATTAATTAAAAAAACAGTTCAAAGAAACTTAATTATAAAAAGCTACTGATTTTACTGTCCGAAATACAAATCAAAGAAAGTACGTTACTCGTGTGTGCACACCCACACACTGGGAACTGTACGTCCGGTTTTCTTTTTTTTTCTGATTCTTGAACATCCCTCCTCCTCCCATATCGCCATGGTAACTGTGAACATTCAACAATTACACAAAAACAGCGTATTGCGCTGCTTTCCGCAGATCTCTTCTTCGGAATAGAATTAAACTTTGACCTGGTTCCTGTCCAAGAATGGAGCTCTCCAAGGTCAAATGAACGGACTAACCAAGGGCCGAAGCACAGACAGCGATAAGAATTGTATCATATGGCAACTATACCAGGCATCCTCCCGCTTCGACTTCCGGAAACACCGAAACACCCCAGAAGATAACAAGGAGGATCGGAGAAAATTTTTCCGTCCCCCGAAAGGCGAAAGTCTACATGCTTTCGGTTTTGCGCTACAGTACATTTTGAGTGCGGGTGCAACGATTTTGGAAATCTACTTTCAAAGTAAGAGCTAAAATGAAAAATCTAATTCTGTAGAAACAAGGCATGTGTGCTAAAACCAAAACTAAACTTAAAAATCGTCGCACTCGCAGGTTTGATTTGAAATTCTCTTTCTGGCGCCCCTCCCCTCTCCGCGCCTGGGGTACTTGCCTCGCCTGCTCCCCCCTAGCTACGCCCCTGGAGATGGGACCCCGGAGACTCATCCCAGAAGCAGAAAGTGGGTAAAAGTGAGTCAGACGTCGCAGAACAACAGTCTTTGCAGAACGCTTCATCTTTTAAAAGAAAGAAGATATAAAATGATATATGTTCTGAAGAGTAATTAATGTGACATGCCCTTTATGCTATGCCTTCTTTCTTCACTTTTTGCACAATTTTTATACCTATTTTGCATTTATATTTTATACCTATTTTGTCAGATTTGGACAAAATGCCTGCAGTACATTTGCAATGGTTCAAACTTATGTTGCAGAACACTGAATATAATTCTGCTCCTGGGACTGTTATAAGCTATTTAGAATTTTATATTTGCATTGTCTTGTAAGATGTGATTAGGAAATAAATTTGCTGAGGTGTTTCACCACTGATTTGAATAGCCGAAATTTTTTTTTTCAAATGGCGGGCCTCTACCTTGGAGGCATTGGCCACTACTAAGGCCGGAGTTGTTGGTCATTTTATTATGGGGGCATTTAGTAGGTGGACCAACTTTGCCCTCTATGAAGGGACGAGCACAATGACAGCCACGCCCAGCCAGGGATTGAACCCCGACCGTCGAGAGTTGAACCCGAAACCGTAGTACGGTGCTTTACCCACCATACAATCCGGTTGGCATAGCCGAAGAGTAATTACTGGATCTTGAGGCTTTGAATTTTAAACATTTTCCTTACCTTAAAGCACATACTTCTTCTATGGTATTTTGCCTTTGCAACTACATAGTTTGCCAACTTTTACGGATTATATTTAACCACTTTTTCTAAACATTAGTTTTCGCCTTATAATACAGCACAATGCCACAGCTCGGAGGGTGGGCGGATTACTAATTTGAAAAAATATTTAACTAAATTTGCTGTTTACAAAATGTGATTACTTATATTCCGCAAAAGTTGCCAGCTGTAACTACTCAGGACTGCTTGTAGCACATTATTTTTAGCCAAAGTTGCAAACATTACGGAATAATACCAACTGCTTTTCTTAACACAAATTTACAGCTAAGAATATGGAGAAATGCTGAATTTTACAGTGTCTATCCTGCCCACTGTTTTGAAAATTTGCTTAAAGAAATATTATTTGCAAATAGGGGTTGATTATACTTACTAAAGGTTGATAGCTCTGTTTATAGCACATTAGCTAAAGCTTTTTTTTTTTTTCCCTAAGGCACATCTGCTTGAGGTGGCCATCTTGACCTGAGTGTGTGTGTGTTAATTCTTGTCTTTTTTATTTTACTTTACTTCATATTTTTAAAGTTTTCTCTCCCCGTTTCTACTATTTTCCTTTTCTCTTCTTTGATCTTCCTCTTCTGTTGTGCCTTTTTATCTGTATTTGTACAATTTGTGTCGTGGCTGACGAAAAAGACAGGCTGCGGTGCTGACATTTTGGTCACACCCTTTTGTCAACTGAGAGTGACGTAGGGGCTGTGGCCATCTCACTGTGGGGATCTTGGATTAAGATGGCCCACAACTCCTAAGTCACATGACTCTTAGTGGGCAAAAGGGCATGACCAAAATGTCAGCAACGCTGTCTGCCTTTCTCCTAAATCACATGACTCTTAGTGGGCAAAAGGGCATGACCAAAATGTCAGCAACGCTGTCTACCTTTCTCGTCAGCCACGAAGTTTTGTGTACTGGAATAACACAAACAAAAACCATTTTTACTGTGCAATTCGATGTTGGCTTAGTTTGTATGTCCCATACCGGATCATTAGAGGTATAAGGAGGTTGAGTGTTCTGACAAACACCGAAGGAACTTGCCGATAAGCCAAAATCAAATCAAACTAAAAGGGACACGAAAGCTGTCTGTCTAAGAGGGGGATGCCTTGAGCGAAGACTTTTGAAGGAGTTCTAACGCGTATTCACAGTTGTTTCATTAAAAAACAATACAAAATAAATACCGCAACTTACAACACAAAGGCCTGCTCCTTTGCTCCAAGTGCATTCTTGCTATTGTATCAACGCCTCCTAGATATAGAAAGCCTTACAACTCCTACATTGCCAAGCCTTCGACGTCATCACTAGGCCTACGAAAGTGACGTCATGATAGTTTTTTATTTCACAATGTAATTAAAAATACCTTTCTCATACAAAATTATTATGATCTACTTCCTTATCATATTATCCTAATTAGTCATGGTTAAGAATTGCCATTTGTCGCAAAATTATATTTCTTATCTCAAATTATTAAAATATTTCATTTCATCGGTAAATCACCGGAAAATTTTAATACATATTTTGTGAAAATAAACTTTGAAATGTACGCCTAATTCCGCAGGAGTTATAAGGCTTTCCATATCTAGCAGGGGTTGATTGTATGCTAGTACAGATTTAGGGGTTCGGAGGCGTTGCGAAACGTAGGAGTGGACACCCATATTTATTTTCCCAACAATGAAACAACCTTTTTCAAACCACGTTTAGCGAAATACGTTCAGCGTAAACTCAGAGCCTAGCGCTCCTTGGCTCGAGGGCGAGGTTAGATTTTATTTTGGGAAAAATACGTCTTTTCCTTGATTGGTGCTGCGTTCTTAATGTCAAGATCAATAAGGCTTGCCTTGCAACAGATTACGTTGAGTGACAGTAGTATGCAAGATGTGTTCAAATAAACATCTGACCCCTTTGGGATAAACATCGTGGCGTTGTTTCTTAATTATTCAGTATGAAAATTTAAGTAAAAATGTCTATTGCGGGACCACTCTCTTGTGTAGACCCAGCATGGGCGCCGGCAGAATAGCGCAAGGGGGGGGCAATGCCCCCCCCTGTAATTTTGTATGCAGTGTTTTCACTTGCTTTTTTTGCTCTTTCTAACATGGTAACCATACGTTAAAGTAGTCTTTGCCCCCCCTGGGAAATATTCTGCCGGCGGCCCATGGACCCCAGAGCATCAGCCCCGCTTACCGTCCCCAAAATCCAAACCTATTGTACAGGTAAAACGTTGTCACGTATAAAAAATATGGATTTCTCTCCATTTATGAAATAAACTATTTACTCATCTCTTTTCCACGATGCAATACTTAAGTAATTTCATTTTTAAAAAAAATCCTTTAAAATGCTTTCGCGTTCGTCGAAATTTTAATATTTGCTTGGCATTGCATAACTAAGACTTGACTGCCCAATTGCAACACACACATTCGAACAGTGTCCATTTCTCTGAATACTGTGAAGAATGCATTTAAAGAGATAGATTATTAAGGGAAAACATGCAGTGAAAATAACTTAATAATTATTTTCTTCAAAAAAATAATTAAAATCTTAAGAGAACATTTTTCAAAATTGTTAATTACGGAAGAAACTGTAACATACTGGAGTTAGAATACTCCATTTCAGTACAAGTACATTAGCGAGGTAAACAATTAAAACAATCAACACGCACAAGACATAACAGATTAACGTATCCCTGTTTACAATTAGATATATTAACTTTTGTTACCGCTTCAGCTTCTTGCACGAGACACGACTGTTGTATAAGCATCTGTTTTCAAATTTAAATTAATTTGCTTCAGAATTCTTAAATGAAATCAAGCGAGTCATTTTGGCAAATCAAAGTAAAATTATTCGAAGTGTTTACGATCTCTAATTTTCAGCTTTCCGATTACTATTTCCTAGTTTAAAATTTAAAAGGAAAATGGTACATCTAACAACCTTTAATTAAATATTTAATTAAATATCCTTGACGCAAGATCGCGCGTGGGCATTCTAAATATTCAATGGAATGTTCTCAAGGAGCTTAATTTTACTAAAATTTGCAGTAGTATATTTACGCCATATTGTTATTGGCTAGATTGCTAATAGCCATTTGGAGGATCAAAGGATTTCCTCTATTTCATAGATGCAACATGTGAAAAATTAAAGGTTTAAAACTTGGAGGATTCTCTTCCAGATTTTTAGAGAGGTAAAACATATAGTCGCAGACATTGAGACTCGATAAACATAATAATTGGACATTATTGGCTAGATAAGCGAAAGACATTATAAGATCAAAGAGTTTTTTTATCTTCTTCTAAGATGTTTAATGAGACTTAGTTTTGAAGGATTAAGGATAATTTTAGGTTTTAAGTAGTCTGTAGAGATGGGAGGAGCAGGAGAACGACCAAAATGCTCCCTCGTCACACCGTCATACTTTAAAAATGACTATGACTCCTTTTAAACAATTAAAAACATAATTTATTAATATAACAATTTAAAACATTAATATTAAACTTAACAAAACATGTTAGTTGGAAAATAAAATGCCTAGGCTTTTACAATAACAAAAAACTGCCGAAGCAGATTCCTTTTTTTCCACCGCACGGCTGCACCGAGTAGGATTATATATCACAGCAATCCACGGGGACGAAACTTTGCACGCTGGACCAGGCGTCTGTTAGGAAAAATGGATAAAGGATCACGATACATCTTTGCTGTCGGCATGCAGCGACTGTCGGGAAGATGACGTCACTCGCAAGACAGTAGGCAAACATCCGACTTTTAAGTGAGAAGGCAAGTCGAATCACTAGCCGATCACCAGCCAAAATTCCAGTCTTGCCTGTAGGGCTCCAGGCACTACATCACTCCCCTCCGTAGACTGTAAGGTAGACTAAGCTTGGAATCGAATAACTGGACGAACTTCTCTGCCAGATCTTGTCACTGTAGGTGGAACGGAAGTATCAAGTGACGAATCTGTCTTGCTTTCGAGAACGGGTTCCGGGTCGACAAAAGCTGGCTTCAATCTGTCTATGGTCACCGTCCGACTCTTGCCATTTACTTCAAGAGTGAAGACTTTA
>JAWZYV010011173.1:0-20707 GCA_038373885.1 Cheiracanthium punctorium
TAGTGGTTACGTTGCTAGGGGTAAAAGAATAAAGCGCGGGAAATCCTTTATTCTTTAACCGCTAGGATCTCTGTACGTCACTAGACTTCCAGTGTCAACATTATTGAAGCTTGGTGCCAAAAATTTAAGAAAGCAGCTATGGAGAGTGTCTACTTCTGTAATATACCTCCGTGGTTTCTACAAAAAAAAAAAACCTATTTATAACTAAACCTCTTAAAAAGCCTTTTCAGTCTATTTGTCTCTTGAAATATCCTGGACTGTTAAGGAATTTTTTTTTTATATTATTTTAATTGGACTCAAGATAAGTTACAGAAACTTACTGCCTTGAAGCATTATTCAAATTCAAACCACCAGAAATTTAAAAGTGTAAATTCTGATATTTAATAAACATTACTTGGTTCTAGGCATGGATTGAAATTAGATTTGCATTTCAAGAAGTAATAAGATCATCGTAGTAATAAGATATAATAAAATAATTTTATAAATGATCTTTTTTTCTGAAGGAAACCCTCAGATTTTTTTTTTTAAATGTAATTGATTTGTTTTTACGATAGTAAAACTGTTCCTGAAAGACTTTTCAAATGGTCCGAACCCAGGTTATTTTTTTTTGTGTGTGTGTATGGCTGAGTCTGGAATCACCTCCACAGTCTGCGTCCCTGTACCTACCCATTGCTAGGGCTGTGTATGCAAACGCCTTCACCATGGCCGAGGGGATTAGCCACTCAAAAGGGTGACCGCCGAAATGCGAAGGTCCCGGGTTCGGGTCCCGTCGCGCGGCTGTCGGTCTAACGGTCTGGAGCTTTGGTCGGTTTTTTTCAGAAGCAACATGAATGCGTGTTAAAACCCCTTAGAGAGTCTACTCACCAAGGCAGCCCCCCTCCATCCAATGCAGATACCCTAGTGCAGGTTTTGACAGGGCTCGTGCAGGCTGTGCCGCACAGCCAGCTGCGTTAAAAAAGGGTCTCTACATCTGTGGCACGCGATGAACGTTTCGATCGTCCGCCCTCTTGCGGGTCGTTCAGTCGAGCGATGGCAACGGCTGCCCTTTTTTCAGCATGGGGCCATCTATCCAGCTGTTCTCGCATTCTTCCATTTTTCGGCAGATATCAGTGCTGTTAAAAAGAATCGTGACAATTTTTTTTACGGGAAATGACGTGCTAAAAAGTAAAGGATTCTAGAGGAGCTGAGTCACCCGCAATTATTTTTGTAGAAATGAAAATCCATTCTTCGTGAGCGGCAACAGTCAGAATTGGGTGTTCCCAGAGCGGGAACACTGCGCGTTAAAGGGTTAATGTGGATCACTCTCTTTAGAGTTTAAATGTTTGAGAATTTCTGCTTTCGTAAAATGCAAAAGGCCGACTCTAATTTAAATAATGGTCATTATAAAGATAACTTTGAGAATGATAATACTACAAACGAAGTGAAACGGCGTCGTTCTCATTGAATACAAAGAGCGCGGTTTTGTTGTTTGCAGTGGTCGCTACTTTACCTGGTGACACGACTGAGTACGTACAGTCGAGTCTGCTTGACGGAACAGTCATTTTGCCACGAAAAATATTTCTAGCAAGCGGGATCTTCAATTATTCGTTATTGCATTGGCAATTTATTATGGCTTACTACGAAGAAAATTTATTCCAATCAGAGGAACAGTCTTTAAACCGAATTTCCCTTAACCCTCTCGTCACCCTGAACCTCATAGGAGGCTCCTACTTCAAATAGCAATATTGAGAGAGAAAACAATTGAATGGAGTATTTTTTTTCTTTCAGTGATATCAATATCATCCATTCATGTAGAACTCTTAACTAGATGCATCAATCGTGCCGAGATGGCAGTACGAGTCCATTGAGATCCTTTTTTACTTTCCGAACATGCACCCTGTAAGGAAAGTATTGCCATCATGAAAAAATTCGACTTCGAGATTTGGGTGTTTTTACACGTTTTGAGGGCTTCTAAATCCATTTATGCTATTTTTACGAGATGTATGTATGTATGTGTGTATGTGTGTGTGTGTGTGTGTGTGTATGTGTGTTTGTGTGTATGTGAGTGAACACGATAGCTCCTGAACGAAGCATTCGATTGAGCTCAAATTGGATATATATGTCATAAACCACCGTTGCAAGACCGGTATTGATTTGGGTGTGTATAGGACTTATAGTTTTTCTACAGGGCTACGACAAAGATTTCTTTTACAGGATGGCCTATGGGGGGAATTTCTGGAAAGTGCGCTAGCGTTTAAACGATACATTCGATGGAGCTAAAATTCGGTATACATGTTATAAACCACCATCCTAAGACCGGTATTGATTTGGGTGTGTATAGGACTTATAGTTCTCCTAAAAGGCTACGACAAAACTTTCTTTTATGTTATGGCATAATGGCCTATGGGGAGAAATTCTTGAAAGTGCGCAAGCGTTTAAACGGTGCAGTCGATTGAGTTTCAATTGGGTATATATGTTTGAATGATTCATCGATTCAAATTTATTTAAGTGCTTGGTAATGATCTTAATCGTAAGTGTTCGGAAAGTCGAGTGGAGTCACTCCAGATTTTTTACAGTTTTCGCTTCATAGGAGAAAAATTAAGAAAATAGGGACGCTGCTTTTTGACCGTTTTTTTTCTTTTTAATGTAAGTATAGTTTTTTATCTTATTCCCCAACGTTTACCTAATAGGTGCATTCTTTTAAATTAACTTTAGCGAAACAAAATGCTTCGAAAATGCAGAAATTATTATTAGAAAAATCGAATATGAATCGACATTAGCAAAAAAATATTTTTGCATGATTTATAATAGTATTTCGGATGCATTCAATGCTAGACAAATTTATTTTCTCTGATTTTTTCATAATTTGGTGAGGAGAGGGTTAAACGTGGTTGACCGCATTAAGAAATGGTATAAAATGTGAATCCTCAATCTTCCGTTACGAAAACATAAATCTGCAATATATACATCCATGAACTAAGAAATCGTGACGCTTAAACAATTTTAACAAAACGTAAGAAAATAGTTAAGGAAGAAATTAGCTTCAAAAAGACAAATAAAGCGCACGACCGCATGTTATTTATCCAAAAGAATCACTATCATTCATTTTTATAAGTGCAAAATCATCCCATTTTCTCGCAGTTTAGGGTAAAAGTATGTTTTTTTCTCCATTCTACTCTCTGATGGGTCGAGGTCTCGGGTCCTACGATCCTCCTCAAACAATAGAGAGAACTTCAAACACCCAATTTGGAGTTTCCCTTAATATCTCAGGAACCACTTAAGATTTTGTAAATAAAAAACTTTGTAAAAAACACACATGAGATGTTACAGGTAAGTTGATACGTACGTTTCGGCCAAAAAAGTGTTTTGACCTTCCTCAGTCCAATCCCTTCGACATACGGAGAAGAAGGAACTGAAAAAAGAATCGTCTTTTTTTCTCGGCCTGTGCTGCACAGCCAGCTGTCGTCAAAAATAGGGTCTCTCGATCCGTGGCACGCGATGCACGTTTCGATCGTCCGCCCTCTTGCGGGTCGTTCAGTCGAGCGATGGCCACGACTGCCCTTTTTCAGCATTGGGAAAGGGTTGATCCTCAAGGGGTTAACCGTTTAAATACTTAATTGTATGCAGAGAGTAGTTTTATTGAACCCTCATGGTATTTTGTACCCAGAACAGGCGTAACTGTAGCTTCCTCGTGAGAAAGCTATAGTTACGCCTGTTTTAACAACTGTATACAGTGTTTCGCTTTGTTTATATTTCAAGAAAAAGCACACGCCTTATTGATTTCACAGAAAAAAAAAATCTGGAGTGACTCCACTCGACTTTCCGAACATTTAAGATTAAGATCATTACCAAGCATTTTAATAAATTTTAATTGATGAATAATTCAAACATACAGACCAAATTGAAGTTCAATCGAATGTACCGTTTAAACGCTAGCGCACTTTCAAGAATTTCTCCCCATAGGCCATAATGTAAAAGAAATCTTTGTCGTAGCCCTGTAGAAAAACTATGAGTCCTATACACACCCAAATCAGTCCACCCCCTTGCGACGGTGGTTTATAACCTATATACCCAATTTGAGCTGAATCGAATGCCTCGTTCAGGAGCTATCGTGTTCACTCACATACACACAAACACACATACACACACACACATATACACACATACATCTCGTAAAAATAGCATAAATGAATTCAGAAGACCTCCAAACGTGTCAATACACCAAAATCTCGAATTCGAATTTTTTCATGATTACAATACTTTCCTTACAGGGTACATGTTCGGAAAGTAAAAAGATAAACAACGTTCTCCAATAGATTTTTAAGAGCTAAATCGCCCCAGCCCCGTTAATGTAACATGTAAATTTTTTTTCCCTGTTTTTAACCTGTCAGATAATACCATATAACAGAAAGACTATCGGCTTTTGTGAAGAATGATGATGCATTCTCCATAACACCGCACTTACAGAGCTCGAAAAGCACGCGAATAAACGAAACGTCGATTAAAAATCGAATAATCTCGACAGCACCCTGCAGTGGATGCTCATTTTCAATCGTTCCATTTTTCGTTTTTCTGACACTTGGCCACACCATTAGCTAATCACTTCTTTTGATAGAATAAACGGCCACTCCTGTACGAAGCTCACTTTAACATTCCTAACCTCGTTGTTGCTATGACATAAAGCTCAGTATGAGTATTTGAAAATAAACGGAGAAACATTTGTGCATCGAACATTTCTAGCAGGATTTCATGAGTGAGTATTGCTATCGTCGCTGTCATTTTTTGTAATGTTATTTTGACTTTTTTTTTGTAGCTATTTTGGCAGTTTTATTGAATCTTAAAATTTTGGCAAACCCGGAGACAGTTTTCTGACGTTAGTTTCTTCATTTATTAAAGTTAACCCTTTGGCCAATGCTGAAAAAATAGCAGCCGTTGCCATCGCTCGACTTAACGACCAGCAAGAGGGCGGACGATCGAAACGTTCCTCGCGGGCCACAGATCCAGAGACCCTTTTTTGACGACAGCCGGCTGTGCCGCACAGCCAGCTGTCGTCAAAAAAGGGTCTCTGGATCTGTGGCCCGCGAGGAACGTTTCGATCGTCCGCCGCACAGCCGGCTGTCGTCAAAAAGGGTCTCTAGATCTGTGGCACGCGAGGAACGTTTCGATCGTCCGCCGCACAGCCGGCTGTCGTCAAAAAAGGTCTCTGGATCTGTGGTACGCGATGAACGTTTCGATCGTCCGCCCTCTTGCTGGTAGTTAAGTCGAGCGATGGCAACGGCTGCCCTTTTTTTCAGCATGGGGCAATCTATCCAGCTGTTCTCGCATTCTTCCATTTTTCGGCAGATGTCGGTGGTGTTAAAAATAATCGTTACGGGAAATGACGTGCTAAAAAGTAAAGGATTCTCGTGGAGCTATGGCACCCGCAACTGTTTTGATAGAAATCCAATCTATTCTTCGTGAGTGGCAACAGTCCAAACGTCAGAGTTGGGTGTTCCCAGAGCGGGAACACTGCGCGTTAAAGGGTTAAAGTTAAATAAGAAAGCTGGAGTAACTCCATTCGACTTCCCGAATGCTAGATCGATACCAAGTGTGCGTCTATAGGCCATACTGTACGAGAATTCTTTCTTTGTAGCTGTGTTCAAAAACGAAGCCCTATATACACCTAATTCTACACAGGTGTTGTAACGATGACCTATAATATACGTACCCAATTTTAGCTGTATCCTTTAGATCGTACCACGCTTTAACCCTTTAACGCGCAGTGTTCCCGCTCTGGGAACACCCCACTCTGATATTTTGACGGTTGCCAGTCACGAAGAATAAATTGGATTTCTATAAAAAGAGTGGCGGGTGACAGAGCTCCACGAGAATCCTTTACTTTTGAGCACGTCCTTTCCCGTCAAAAAAGGATCACGATTCTTTTTAACAGCCCTGACATCTGCTGAAAAATGGAAGAATGCGAGAACAGCTCGATAGATGGCCCAATGCTGCAAAAAGGGCAGCCGTTGCCATCGCTCGACTGAACGACCCGCAAGAGGGCGGACGATCGAAACGTTCATCGCGTGCCACAGATCGAGAGATCCTTTTTTTGACGCAGCTGGCTGTGCGGCACAGCCAGCTGTGTCACCTGTGGCACGCGATGAACGTTTCGATCGTCCGCCCTCTTGCGGGTCGTTCAGTCGAGCGATGGCAACGGCTGCCCTTTTTGCAGCATTGGGAAAGGGTTGCGCCTCAAAGGGTTAAAATGAAAATTAAATTTTATGTTAAATAACAAGTATTATAATGACGTATGCCCCATTAAAAAAAATACATGCATTTTCTTTTTTGCATGTCCTACATTGTAAACAATTTATCTTTTACCTATAATTAATACGTAAGTGCAATTAACGTTAATGGAAAATACGCAATTAAAGTAGCAAAGGAAAAGAGGATAAATCTGTCCCCCATTTGTTAAACGAAATAACTGCAGGAAAAGAGACTTGTTTAATTGAATTATCCTTATAGAAATGTTTTAGTTTTAATTGCATGCAATTAATCGACTGTTTTAAATTAAGACGCATCTGATTCAGGTCAATTAATGCTTCTGTTCAGAGGGTTTTTTTTTTTTTTTTTTGTTTCTGAAAGAAAGCAAAATAGAAGTCAGACAATTCGTGCTTGAAAAACGAAATAAATAAATAGAACAGAATAGAATAAATTTTCGCGATTTCCGAAAATAATTCTATTTTATTCGAAAACCTCTTTTTTTCCCACACCAAACAGGCTAGAAAGTGGAAGTGTGTAGCTTCTGCATTCGGACCTATAATTTGGCTCTAGGTCTAACGGTCTGGAATTAGGGCCGGTTTTTCTCCAGAAAGTAATGTGAATCTTTAAAAAGTCCCCCGATCAAGACACCACTCCCACCCCCTAGACAGATGTCCCCGAGTAGACTGGCCACTACACAAACTTTAGGAACACTAATCATCCTGCTAAGGTTTTAAAACTGAGAAACTCAAGCTAACTGCATTAGTCGACAGAGACAGATTTCCGGCAAGACATTCGGAACCAGCCCCCCCCCCCCCTCCAATAATAATGCGGGGGGGGGGCTAAAATTATCCTTGAAGTTTAAAAATTTGCACATTTTAATTTAAAATAAGAGAACGACAAACTAATTTTATGAAAAATAATAGTAATGACTCCATTACTAGTTCATACCGCTAGCATTATATGTAGGCTTGCAAGATTTCTGGAATGTTCTACCGGAACACCGGAATACCCCCAGCGTCGCGGATATTCAAGGGTATATTTGCCCGACCCGTGGCTGAACGCGTTTACGCTCTCAACTGGGAGACGGAAGGTGCCTGATTCAAAACCAGTTCGCGTCCGCTGACCTAACCGTTCGGAGTTTTCGGTGGTTTTCTCCGAAACTTCTAGTAAATACGGGTTAGGATCCCTCTGAAAGTCCCCCACGCAGGGCAATCCCCCCCCCTCTTGGCCTAGCGGCCTAGATCCCTCGCGCGGATAATTGGTCGTAATACTACATTTACATTTGTCCCCCAAGGGTTGTACACCCTTGGAGGGTTTTTGGAGTTTTTCTCAGGGTAATTTATTCTCAATGCTATGAATAAATCGTTACTGGTCAGGAACCTAAACCAAGGGTATTAACCCCTTGCCGGTTCAATTTTTTTCGAATGGGAGGGTCAAAAAATGTCCCTTTTTTATGCATCTTTTCATTTCGATACATGTTTAAAACATAGCACTATTCTCATATAAGATTTCCTAAATCGTGTATAGTTCTACCTTCTATTGGGCAGAAAAGTAAATAAAAGTGTTTGATAGCAAAACGAAATAATTCGGGAAAGATTACGTGAAAAATAAAAAATTTCCTACTGCCCGAGCTACACTCGGGATAATCCAGAATGGAACGTTTTACCTGCCCGAGCTCTGCTCGGGCAAATCTCCTAAGGGGTTGATAAATGACACAAGCATATTAATTTAAACATTTTATTTCTTACATGTTAATATTTATAAGATAAGAAGAAACACTTTGAATGAGGAATAAAAATTTGAACAGTAATTATTAACAGACCATATATGGTTTTCACTTTTTATACAGTACAGTGAAATAAATGACAAAGTAATTATCCTAAATAATCCCTTGCAGTTCATTATTTTTAGACTTTTTCGATCATCTATAATCACATTTTATTTTTTACCGAGACGTGAAGTAAACGGGCCGGGACAACCGGGATTTTGTCTGCAAAAACCGGACGTCTGGCAAGCTTAATTATATGCACACTTCATTTTTTAGCTGAACGGTAGTCTGGGGCCATTACTCAGCGCTAACTGATCTTGTAGGCGTGGCCTATGGAGTGGTTTTATTTACGATCGCTGGGAAACCATAGAGTTAATTTTTAATCGGAACATATAAAGAGAAATATCTTCCTAAGTGGAGTGAAGTGAAGATCTGTCCCACTCTAAATAACTGCTCTGATATAAGCATTGGGACAATAAATACAAAAATATTGTGGAACACAGGGTCATAGGCAAGTGGGGGGTTAGGGGGGTCATAACCGCCACATGAGGAATTTTTTGCCATACAAAATGTATATTCTTCACTCCCTTATCAGACACATGTATGTATATATGTGAGTTGCAGTAGTCGTAACCCCCCCCCCCCCATGAAAAATTTCTGGCTACGCCTCTGGTGGAACAGATTGTTTGAAAAATACGGAATGAAATGAACGATTGGAAATTAAAAATCTGGAGTGACTCCACTCGACTTTCCGAACACTTACGATTAAGATCATGACCCAGCATTTCAATCCATTTGAATCGATGAATCATTCAAACATATATACCCAATGGAAGCTCCATCGAATGCGCCGTTGAAACGCTAGCGCACTTTCAAGAATGTTCCCCCATAGGCCATCCTGTCAAAGAAATCTGGTTCGTAGCCCTGTCGAAAAACTATAAGTCCTATACACACCAAAATCAATACCGGTCTTACGACAGTGGTTTATAACCTATATACTCAATTGGAGCTGAATCGAATGCCCCGTTGAGGAGCTATTGTGTTCACTCACAAACAAACACACACACATACATCTCGTAAAAACAGCATAAATGAATTCAGAAGACCTCCAAATGTGTCCATACACCTAAATTTCGAAGTCGAATTTTTTCATGATGACCATACTTTCCTTACGACAGCCGGCTGTCGTCAAAAAAGGGTCTCTCGATCTGTGGCACGCGATGAACGTTTCGATCGTCCGCCCTCTAGCGGGTCGTTCAGTCGAGCGATGGCCACGGCTGCCCTTTTTTCGGCATTGGGCAATCTATTCAGATGTTCTTCCATTTTTCAGCGGATGTCAGTGCTGTTCAAAAGAATCGACACCCTTTTTGGACGGGAAATGACGTACTAAAAAGTAAAGGATTCTCGTGGAGCTCTGTCACCCGCCACTCATTTTATAGAAATCCAATCTATTATTCGTGACTAGGCAACAGTCGAAGCGTCGGAGTTGGGTGTTCCCAGAGCGGGAACACTGCGCGTTAAAGGATTAAAAGTTTCGGTGTTGAAGTCTTCTTTGCACACCACACAGCAGGTTTATTCCGGCGCCATTTTCTCGAGGTTTTACGCCACCACCATAAATTTATAACATTTTATAAACATCCAGCTGCATATCTCGAAGAATGAAGGAACACGCCAACTCAACTCAACTCCTCTCTTTCGCGTTTCTTCTACTCTCCGAAATTTGCCAGGCAGGTTACATCATCGCATCTGAATTACAACCCAGAAAAATGGAATCGGCAAACAAATCCAATAAATTATGCCGGAATTGCGTTCGTGAACGCGATTTCATTTTGCATCGTTCGTAAAGTTCTGAAAGATAGTACACGTATTACTATAACTTGAGCATCCGTTGCCAAGGCGACGCATAAATTAGGATTTTCAAAAAGGATTGTATTTTTATCTTGATCGGAGGGTGCTGTCGTAAGTTAGGAATGTTACGAGAAATTTTGACGCGGTGTTTATGAGTATCGCATGTTTCCGTAAACTTTTGTCGCTGGATTGTGAGGGTTATGAGTTTATTCTATTTCTGGATTTATGGCGGTTCTCTTATTCGTTGTTCCCTTTTCCCAAGTAAAAGATGTACAGGGTGTTTAAAAAGAAGAATCCGATCTGAAATGCGTGTATTATAAGGAACGCTAAACATAGGCACTTCAAGTTAAATTTATAGTATCCTGATGTGCAGTTTGCGGCAGTGGTCTCTAAAGTACGGCCCGCGGGCCAGATGTGGCCTCTTCTCCTGCCCGTGGAGACCATTTTATTTACGGAAAGGACGGGTATCCTATTGTTGTCGAAATACTCTGCTTGTTTCTGTGTTCGTCGTTCTAAAGTCCAGTGGGTGTAGAAGTTTCTAGTAAAAAAGTCCACTGGTCAGGATGGAACACAAACGTTATGGCTTCTAGAACTTCGTGGAACCATCCGCTGTACAAAAGCACAATCTAACAGTCATGTGCTTTTAACAGTCCGCATAGATCAGAAGCTTTCACAATCGCTGCCATTCTCGCATAAAATAAAACACATCCACAGGTAAAACTTCAGTGGAAATGTTCGAGGGATAACACTAACAAGACTCATCAATAGAGAATTGACACACAGCACTTAAAAACAGCTTCATAAACAAGCGCGAAACACCGCTTCTATCACAGAGCAAAGCAGGCGTACTCACTGTCATGAGTGTGTGAATGGAGAGAGCTCCATTCACACACTCTCGACGGGAGCAAACTCACACTGAACTGGGGCCGATGAAACACGCCGGTATTGATAGAGGAGGCAGAAGCTGCGGGCAGCTTCCAGAAAAGTCTATTTCTGGAAGATTCTACATAAAGCGGGAATTTGGATGACGTCATAGAAGAGAAATGTTAGGTTATTATGCGTTTTTAATGCGGAAAAACCAACTTTCAGGCCCCATTGGGAAAATCGCGCCCCATGACCCAAATGTCGCCACGCTTGGCGACTTTTGGCGACCTATCGTCCCATTGAGCGCCAAAAATAAGTCCCCAAAAGTGAAGAGATCGAATCCCTAGGACCCCTATTTCTCGAGATTTCTAGAAACCCATAGAAAAACAATGGGGAAACAGAAACCTCCGTTACTCCGGTTCAAATTGACCAATTTTGATGCAGCAGAAAGCAAAATTGAACTATTGGAAGCGTAGAATACGAATTTTAAACTATTTTAAGCCCCAGAGCAGCGGGTTGCCCCGAAAATTCGTAACACTATCAAGATCGGCCACCGCTTATGTGAACGTTACATTTTTACAAAATTAAAACGTGAAATAGTACGTTTTGCTTTCCAACCAATCATTAAATTACAAAACTTGACTCGCTGTTTCTACTTTTGTCGCTAACTTTTTCTACTTTTGTTTGCAGTCAGTGAAATGATACAACAAACTTGTCTATGGTAAACAGCCAACTAGTCGGGTGATAATCTCAGGCCACACTGTTGATGTTGGGGGACATCTGATCTAAAGCCAGGAACGTCTGCTATTCACCCTTTAACGCGCAGCGTTCCCGCTCTGGGAACACCCAACTCTGCCGTTTGGACGGTTGCCAGTCACGAAGAATACATTGGATTTCTATCAAAAGAGTGGCGGGTGACAGAGCTCCACGAGAATCCTTAAACTTTTAGCACGTCCTTTCCCGTCAAAAAAGGGTCACGATTCTTTTGAACAGCACTGACATCTGCTGAAAAATGGAAGAATGCGACAACGGCTGGATAGATGGCCCCATGGTGAAAAAAGGGCAGCCGTTGTCCTCGCTCGACTGAACGATCAGCAAGAGGGCGGACGATCGAAATGTTCATCGCGTGCCACCGATCGAGAGACCCTTTTTTTGAGACGACAGCTGGCTGTGCCGCACAGCCAGCTGTAAAAAGTTAAACCAGGGAAAACGCACTAAATCCGCACCGCTTGTAAGACCGGCATATGCGTATATGTATATAGAGAAAGCAATCTGCGCTACTTTAATTTTGAAGAAATTGTTTTTATTCTTCCTAATTTTCGGACCGGCGACCGACTGTAGGTTTGACCGCCGCAGGTGTTGGTCATTTCATTTTGGGAGCACCTAATTAGGCAGACCAATGAGCGATTTTTCATAATTTTCAGCTTATCCGAGAATAAGGAGGATTTGAGTTACAAACTTAGCTATCGCAAGTGATATTGACGTTATAATGATGTCACGGCTATCGGGCTTTTAAAGGAAAATTGTGATTCATATTTCCTGGAAACGGTTTTTCGAAATGAACCAGTTAAAATTAATTTTCTCCACAAATAAAATGATTTCCTCTGTACGATGCATTGATATATAAGGGTCTGTCCTTAACCAAACATAATCTTTCAAATTCGAAAAGTTTCCGCAAATACACACCGATTGCCCGCGACTGAGCTGTTCATTTACAGAGTCACTCAAAAGACTTTCAATAGATTAGTCTACGGTTCTTTAAATCCTGGATAGAATCAAGTAAAACTGAGGGGATTTTTCTTGCACCAGTCGCACATTTTCTAGTGCCACGCATATATTTTAACTGAAAGATAAAATAAGAAACTCGGCTGTTCGAGCTTCGTCAGGGGGAGATCCCCCTGAACCCCCCCCTTTTTTTTTAGTTTAATCATTGCCCTTTTAAAACGATATTCATTGACTTTGTCATTTTACGCTTATCTTTCGCGTATTTCGCCTGGTCACCCTATGTTGAAAATTTTTAGCAGTGTCACCTATTGATAGAAAAATACATGGGATGCTATTCTACAGCTACGAAATAGTGTCACAATGATTGACTGTATTGAAGCTGTTGTTAACGAATAGTATTTAAATATATGTAAAAATGCTTGTGAAGCCTATTCTACAGCTACGAAATAGTGTCACAATAGATTCAAGCTGTTGTGAACGAATAGTATTTAAATATATGTAAAAAATGCTTGTGAAGCCTATTCTACAGCTCACGAAATAGTGTCACAATAGATGAAAGCAGTTGTGAACGAATAGTATTTAAATATATGTAAAAAATGCTTGTGAAGCCTATTCTACAGCTGACGAAATAGTGTCACAATAGATTCAAGCTGTTGTGAACGAATAGTATTTAAATAGATGTAAAAAATGCTTGTGAAGCCTATTCTACAGCTGACGAAATAGTGTCACAATAGATTCAAGCTGTTGTGAACGAATAGTATTTAAATAGATGTAAAAAATGCTTGTGAAGCCTATTCTACAGCTGACGAAATAGTGTCACAATAGATTCAAGCTGTTGTGAACGAATAGTATTTAAATATATGTAAAAAATGCTTGTGAAGCCTATTCTACAGCTTACGAAATAGTGTCACAATAGATTCAAGCTGTTGTGAACGAATAGTATTTAAATATATGTAAAAAATGCTTGTGAAGCCTATTCTACAGCTTACGAAAGAGTGTCACAATAGATTCAAGCTGTTGTGAACGAATAGTATTTAAATAGATGTAAAAAATGCATGGGAAGCCTATTCTACAGCTGACGAAATAGTGTCACAATAGATGAAAGCAGTTGTGAACGGATAGTATTTAAATAGATGTAAAAAATGCATGGGAAGCCTATTCTACAGCTGACGAAATAGTGTCACAATAGATTCAAGCTGTTGTGAACGAATAGTATTTAAATAGATGTAAAAAATGCATGGGAAGCCTATTCTACAGCTGACGAAATAGTGTCACAATAGATTCAAGCTGTTGTGAACGAATAGTATTTAAATAGATGTAAAAAATGCATGGGAAGCCTATTCTACAGCTGACGAAATAGTGTCACAATAGATGAAAGCAGTTGTGAACGGATAGTATTTAAATAGATGTAAAAAATGCATGGGAAGCCTATTCTACAGCTTACGAAAGAGTGTAACAATAGATTCAAGCTGTTGTGAACGAATAGTATTTAAATATATGTAAAAAATGCTTGTGAAGCCTATTCTACAGCTTACGAAATAGTGTAACACTAGATTCAAGCTGTTGTGAACGAATAGTATTTAAATATATGTAAAAAATGCTTGTGAAGCCTATTCTACAGCTTACGAAATAGTGTCACAATAGATTCAAGCTGTTGTGAACGAATAGTATTTAAATATATGTAAAAAATGCTTGTGAAGCCTATTCTACAGCTTACGAAATAGTGTCACAATAGATTCAAGCTGTTGTGAACGAATAGTATTTAAATATATGTAAAAAATGCTTGTGAAGCCTATTCTACAGCTTACGAAATAGTGTCACAATAGATTCAAGCTGTTGTGAACGAATAGTATTTAAATAGATGTAAAAAATGCATGGGAAGCCTATTCTACAGCTCACGAAGTAGTGTAACAATAGATTAAAGCTGTTGTGAACTAACAGTATTAATGACTATGTCATTTTATCTCTCAACACCCTTTATTGAAAAATATGTCCCAAAAATGCGACATAAAAAAGCGACATATAAAGCGGCATAATTTTACACGTATTTAAATACTATTAGTTCACAACAGCTTGAATCTATTGTTACACTCTTTCGTAAGCTGTAGAATAGGCATCCCATGTATTTTTCTATCAATAGGTGACACTCATAAAAAAATTCAACATAGGGTGACCAGGCGAAATACGCGAAAGAGGAGCGATCCAATGACAAAGTCCATTAATATGGTTTTAATAGGGCCATCATGAAACTAAAAAATTATGGGGGTTCAGGAGGGTCTCCCCCTGACGAGGGTCGAACATCAGAGTTTTTTAAATGTACGTAAAATTATGTTGCATACTTTTATGTCGCTTTCTTAGGTCGCTTTTTTATGTCGCATTTTTGGGAAATATTTTTTAAATAAAGAGTGTTGAGAGATGAAATGACAGAGTCATTAATAAATAACACCCGTTTGAATTATAATCCAACTTTAATGATTCCGGCTAACTTCTTTACTTAGTGTCACAAATAATTCATAGACAAAACCTGTTCTTTAAATAAATAAAAAGCCTTAAGAGGATCGATCGATTGGATTCAGCTCTGATTCTCCGCTCTCATTAATGCATTAAAAAAAGGAAAACCATTCCGATGTTTAATGAATGGATAATTTATTTGTCTTCGGGAGCAAAAATATTCGTGTTTGCAAATGGATTTTTAATAAAAAAAGGAACTTCTAAAATTCTTTTAAGAATGTGAAAATGCTTAATGAGTTTATTCGAAATGGGGAAAAAACGAAACTCATTTAGTTTTATTTTTCTTTTATTTCCAGACTTAAAAGAAAAAAATCTGGAGTGACTCCACTCGACTTTCCGAACACTTTCGATTAAGATCATGATCAAGCATTTCAATTAATTTTAATCGATGAATCATTCCAACATATACACCCAATAGAAGCTCAATCGAATGTGCCGTTTAAACGCTAGCGCACTTTCAAGAATTTCTCCATCATAGGCCATAATGTTAAAAAAATCTTTGTCGTAGCCCTCCAGAAAAACTATAAGTCCTATACACATCCAAATCAATACAGGTCTTACGATGGTGGTTTATAACATATATACCCAATTGGAACTTCATCGAATGCACCGTTTGAACGCTAGCGCACTTTCAAGAATGTCCTCCCATAGGCCATCCTGTAAAAGAAATCTGGGTCGTAGCCCTGTAGAAAAACTAAGTCCTATACACACCTAAATCAATACCGATGTTACGATGGTGGTTTAGAACATATATACCCAATTTGAGCTCAGTCGAATGCCCCATTTAGGAGCTATCGTGTTCACTCACTCACACACACACACACACACACACACACATACTCACATACATATACATTTCGTAAAAATAGCATAAATGAATTCAGAAGACCTCCAAACGTGTCCATACACCCAAATCTCGAAGTCGAATATTTTCACGAGGACAATACTTTCCTTACAGGGTACATGTTCGGAAAGTAAAAATAGGTACTATATTTTTACCACGCTGACCAATATTCAGAATTCTTTTTTTATTACTATTGGGAAAGCGTAAGGGCTCTTCCACATTGGTTTGGTCACATTCTGACGATATTACCATTTCAAAAATCGCAAAAGAAAAAAAAAGTGGCAGTTGTATTAAACCATTGCTTATTATTGTTAATGGTTGCCAGTAGCAGTGTTCAGGGTAAATGTCAAAAGTCGCCAACGTTGGTCACTTAGAGCGATGAATCGCCGAGTTGGACGTCTAAACGTAAGTTTCTTGAATGAAACCTTAAGAAAGCAGACAACCCTCCTCTGCAAATTGTAAAGCATTTCTGTCTTAAAATGGAATAACTTTCTGTTATGGTTAAGTAGTATTCTGAAGCCGTTTTATTTTTTTTTTAAATCATATTTGTTAGGCCATATAGAGGGTGTGTCACAATTCTCCGTGGGGTTTGGAAGGCTTATATATATATAATATAACATTATACAAATCTAAAGCCTGCTGAAAACTTACATTTCTAGAACTGTGCCGTTTTAATTCAGTTGAACAAAGGAATCCGCTTTCAAAAATTGCAATTATTACGCGGTCCCTTGCAATTCCTGTGTAATTTTGTAGACAGTCCCCGCGTCCAGTCAATCTGGCGTCTTAAAACCCATAACAAACCTTGAAAAACCTCTGCCCAGATTTTGGGATCGGCCAATAATTGCAACGTGCATAGATCATGTGACACGACCTCAAGAGTTAATAAAAGGGACTCATGCAGCCCAGCAGCGACTTTTCCGCCAAATATTCTCGGTACGGGTGGGTGGCCGCTCAGAGAGGTTTCACTGTACCTCCTTCTTGTAGCAAACCCTTCTATTTCGCTTGTGTTTTTTTGAAAGTGTTTCGTGACTTGTTCGTTTCAGATGACTTATCCATCTCGTTTCTTTTGCACCAGGTAGTGCCTGCTCCGTCATCCTCTTGCTCCCATCCGAATGCTCTTCTACTATGCATTTCATTCTTCTGGCGCTGTTTTGCATGCTGCAGACGACCGGGGCATTTCTGCAAGGTGAGTTGGCAACGCTGAGACGGTTTGAACCGGGGCCATCGCTAAGCAACGGGCCTGCTTATGAGTTGCCATCCCTAAAAATCAGTTTATCATTGAGGCCTGTTTTCCCCAGTCACAGTATTCTATTTTATTATTCTAAGTATTATAAATGTTATATTATTTAATTATTTTAAAACAATTTTTTTATACTTTTGTCGTACTAAAGAACTTTAGATGTAGGTAATCGTTTTGTGAATCTTGCGCCATTTTCTTTCATGAAAATTTATCCTAAAATTCGAACATTTTGCTCTGAATGTAAAGGTAAGTGAACGCTTATAATGTATTTAGAAATTCTAAAAATATGTATGTAAATCATGTTTAGTGAATAATTACTCATATGTTATTTATAAATAAATTATTTTAATCAGAAATCGTATTACTTTAGTATTTATTCTTGTAAATAAGCATGACGTTGTGATACTATTTAGACAATTTAATTTTGCCAGTTGAAAATGTGATTTATCAGTTATATATGCCTTGATTATATGATTAAGACTTACATCTGGTACAGTGCAGAAATACAGTAAATTATAAAGTATTGATTTTTTCCCGTTTATACAGAAACTTCAAATGTAGTTAATGTTTTGTACAAGCGTTTATTATGCTTGCTCAATTCCAAAGTTCAATTGAGAAAGCGACAAAAGAATAATATATACTACATGAAATGTCTTTATTAAAGAATAATTGATTCAGGGATCGCGCTATAGATCGTATTTTATCAATTTTCTCCAATATACAGGATATCCCTTAAACACTGAAATGCGCTTTAATACATCATTTGTTAAAGATTAATCTTGAATTGTTTAAAATAACGTAGGAAATACGACTACGTTCATGAAATATTCATTTAAAAATGTCTTTCTCATTTGTGTATTTAGTTATTTTAAAGTATATTAAATATCCACTTGTGAAACTAAAATAAGCAATCGTGAATCATGAGAGTAAGCGCTACTTTGTTTTTCCTTCAAATTATATGCATCTATTTTCTTTATGTCAATATGTATCATAGCAAACAAATGAATCATGAGTTCGTACTTGAATTAGTAACACAATTACTACTTAAAACTACATCAAATAACGTTTGAAAGCCCTGGGAATCTTAAAAAATGCCTGATGTATACGTGAAGACTCGAGCATCCGTAGGCCTCTTTGGATGGCTCATCAAAATACACGCGCAGGCCCGTTACTAATTGCGAAGGCCCCGGTTGAACCAAAGGTGACCATTTGGGGTGGGTTCATTTTGACCCCAAAAATACTTTATTAAATTAAAAGATTTGTACTTTTTTCCCCCTGAAAGTTTCCGTTTAGTTTATTTCTTTCAGAAAAAATCTGATGTGTCCAACACATGACTTCCTTGCACGTCTATTAGATCAAAAATATTTTCGACGCACTTCCTCTAAACTTATTTCTTTGAAAGAGATAAAATATCAATAATAGTAAGATTTAGCGATTTCTAGCCAAATATTTCGATATCGCCAAGCTGAGTTCAATTTGAAAGATTTCCTTCTAACACTTTATTTGGCGATATTTCACCAAAAGCCGACAAACTTGAGATAGTCTGCGAGATTTTGGGGATAGCCAAAGTAGTCATTGACCACAGACTTTCAATGAATTGAATGCATTCATACACCTCAATGTATTTAAAGTCATTTGGCAAACCCTGTAAATAAATTCTCAGTCGATTGTTGTCAAAAAAGATATTGAAAACAGTTAGATATTACAATAGTTCTAAATACAAAAGTTCACAATTCTACGGGTTAAAGTTTTACAGTTATACAAAATACGAAATAATTTTTGGCGCCAAATTTGGCGATATTTCGGCGAAACTCGTCAATTTCGACGACATTTGGCGAGATTTTAAGCATGAACCAAAGAATACCAGATTATCGCCAAATATGGCGATATTTCGCCAAAACTCGCCAAGAACGATGACAAATGGCGATACTTTGGGCATGGACCAAATAACTGAATATCGCCAAATTTGGCGATATTTCGCCAAAACTCGCCAAGGCCGAGGACAGACGGCGAGATTTTGAGCATGTACCAAACAATGACCGTCTACAGTTGTATTATATTGAAGACTAGCTGAAGTACCCGTCCTCGACGGGTTAGTGAATGAAAATTTCTAAAAAGCAAGAACTTTCGTCAGCATTGTAGGAGTACACAGAATGGATGTAGTATGTTGCCAAAGTAAAGAAAGCGAAGTTATAATTTTCATGTATTGTTAAAATATTACAGGTTAGAGAGTCACTAAGTAATGTCATTTCATTCGCTTTAGTCCTAATTATGTGATGCGCGAACGAATATTTACGCATATTGAAATAATTTTCGCAAAATCTCAAAATTTAATCACCATTTTTGAAAAATTGGAAGCCTAGAATTTAAGTTGAGTGACAACCTATCCTGTCACCCAAATTCATTTCATTCCCTGCAGTCTTTATTTCGTGATGCTGGAACAAATTTTCAGCATTTTAAAACGATTTTCGAAAAATCTCAAAATGTAAGCAAAATATTTTAAAAATTCTCTCTCTCTCTCAACGCGTATAAATTAAGATTAGCAACTACCTATCATATCACTCAATTTCGTATCATTCGTATTAGTCGTTATTACGTGATGTTTGAAGAAATATAAACGTATTTTGAGAGAATTTTCACAAAATCTCAAAATCTAATAAAAATGTTTAAAAAATTGGACTCCTATAGTTTATGTTGAACAACCATCTATCGTGTGACCAAATTTCATGTCATTCGCTTTAGTCGTTATTACGTAATACGGGAACAAAGATTCACTCAGTTTTAAACGATTTTCACAAAATCTCGAAATCTGATGGATTTTTTTTAATTAGATGCTTATAGTTTAAGGTGACTGACCACCTATCATTTCACCATATATCATTTTTTCACCTTTGCAGTTATTACGTGATGTGCCAACACAAATTTACGCAGTTTGAAATGATTTTCGCAAAATTTCAAAATCTAATCAAGATTTTTTTTTAATTCGACGCCTATGTTTTAAGTTGAGTGACCACCTATCATGTCACTCAATTTCATATCATTCGCTTCAGTCGTTTTTACGTGATACTTGAACACAAATTTACGCAGTTTGAAAGGATTTTCGCAAAATCTCAAAATCCAATCAGAATTTTTTAAAAATTGGACGCTTATGTTTCAAGTTGAGTGACCACCTATCATGACACCCAATTTCATATCATTCGCTTCAGTCGTTTTTGCGTGATGCTTGAACACAAATTTACGCAGTTTGAAACGATTTTCGCAAAATCTGAAAATCTAATCAAGATTTTTTTAAAATTGGACGCCTATGTTTTAAGTTGAGTGTCCACCTATCATGACACCCAATTTCACATCATTCGCTTTAGTCGTTTTTACGTGATGCTTGAACACAAATTTACGCAGTTTCAAAGGATTTTCGCAAAATCTCAAAATCCAATCAAGATTTTTTAAAAATTGGACGCCTATGTTTTAAGTTGAGTGACCACCTATCATGACACCCAATTTCATATCATTCGCTTCAGTCGTTTTTGCGTGATGCTTGAACACAAATTTACGCAGTTTGAAACGATTTTCGCAAAATCTGAAAATCTAATCAAGATTTTTTAAAAATTCGACGCCTATGTTTTAAGTTGAGTGACCACCTATCATGACACCAAATTTCATATCATTCGCTTCGGTCGTTTTTACG